>JSUI01006528.1:97665-126570 GCA_000833645.1 Huntiella omanensis | reverse complement strand
CTCCCCATGAACCCTCTCCCCCGCCCACCTACCCACCCTCTCAAACCCGCTTTCCGCCCCCCCACTACTCTTCACTACCTCGCCTTCCTCATCATAAGACACCTCACAGCCCGGCCGGGTGAGAAGAGCCGTGTAGACGTTTTCTCGCAATGCAAACGGGGGCCCACCGGCTTCTAACTTGCGAAGAAGGGGGAACTCGAGACAGATTAGGTGGCCGCCTGGTTTAACCACCTCCGCCATGCGACGGGACCATGCTGAACGGAGAGATAAAGGGAGGGCACAGAGGAACTTGATAGTGTTAGTTACAGGAATGAACAAAAGAAAGGATAAACCCACTGTATAATCAAAAACCAAATCAAACTTTTCCCCCTCTTTAATCCCCCCACCAAAGAAATCACCAACCCGCAAATCCACACCCTCCAGTCCAACCCGTTCCTGCGCCGTCTTCACAGCACCCTCGGCAATATCCAGACCACAAACATGATATCCTAGGTCACGTAGTAATCCAACATCCCATCCACCACCACACCCTGGAACCAAGGCAGTTTTCTTCTCGCCATCCTTCGGCTTCAAAATGCCGTTGTTCCATTCAGTTACCGCCCGGCGAAGGTCCTCCGAGGGCCCGGATCGGTCCCAGGGGGTGTGACCTGCAGTCCACAGGTCGGCCCATTGCTTAGGCTGGGCAGCTAGAGGAATCTTGGAAAATATCTCGGGAAGACTCATGATGAATGGTATGTCGTCAAACTAAGATGCATTATCGTCCGACAAAACGAACACTTCTCCAATTCACACAGCCTCATCAACCCTGGATGTCCATACATACCCTATAAACTAGTCACGTGATCACTCAACATCAACAAGTTCAGAAGCGTCACGTACCAAAGTCACGTGCAATAATCATTTTGATGCCTCACATTAACAATATCTACTCTTCTTCATACCACCATATCCATCTCTATACATTCCAAAACCCAAACAAAAAGCAATGTAAAGTAAAAAAAAGGTCATCACCAAGGACAAAAAAGAGAGAAAAAGAAAAAAAGAACAAGATAAAAAACAAGCCGAAATCAAATCAACAGAATCCGCAAAAGAAAAAAAAACCACAGAAAACCAACAAAACGCTATGTATGCTTTCTTTGCTTTCCCCGCAGAACCCGAACAAGACAAGCCACTACCCACAACATAAAACACCTTCGTTAAAAGCGCACAATAACAACATAAAAAGCCAAGAAATCAATATAACCAAAAAGCGCACCACACCGATCCCAAAGCAGAGTCACCTCTTTAACCACAGCAAATCGCGTTAAGAAGCTTCTTGATACCCTTGGGCTCCTCCGTTCTTGCTTGCGCACCACCCTCGGGGGTGAGTTCCTCTTGGGCCATGGGCGCCGGCTGAAGACCAGCCGCGCTTCCACCCATAGACATGTGAGCCTGTTGGCTAGGCTGACCGAGGTTCTGCGCGCTATTCTGGAACTGAGCCTGCGTAGAGGCCGTTGGCGTGGCTACCTGGCCGCGCATGCCTCCATCGTTGCTACCGGCGGGACGGCCAGTGTTGACACCAGCTGGACCATTCTGGCGACGACCCGTTTGTTTAGCGGCGGGCGAAGGCGGCGGCGGCTGGGCGGCGTTTAGTCTGGCCATGGTCAGGTTCGCGCCATTGGCCTGGGATTGTCTCTGGGCAGAGGCGCTGGCGTGCTGGCCCTGGGGGTCGTTGTTGGCGGGGCGGCTGTGGTAGCCGTGCTGCTTGGTCGATGGGTCCCAGCTCTTGCCAGAGCTGCCCTGGACCATCCAGTCGTAGACATCATCTTCGACCTCGTTGCGGTCCTTGAGCACCTTGGTGAAGAGGCCACGCATGTGGTCGTAGTCGGGAGTCTCCTCGAAGCCGAGGTTGCGGACATAGGTGAGGTACTCGTTGAACTCGTGGGGGAAACCGTCGCAAAGGTCGTCGATACGGGTGGTTTGCTTCTTCTCGCCAATCTTTTCGTACTTTTGCTTGTTGGTGGCCGCCTTCAATCCCTGCCACGGAAGGCCGCCACGCAGGAAGTACATGAAGACGTGACCAAGAGCCTCGAGATCATCACGGCGCGATTGCTCGCGACCAAGATGGGTGTTGATGGACATGTAACGCGCAGTTCCGGACAGAGACTTGCGCTCGCGATAAGGAATGTGCTGCTTGGTCTTGGGATCGCGGTACTGCTTGGCCATGCCGAAATCGACGACGTGGATAGTGTTGGCGGCCTTGGTTCCTGGGCGACCAATAAGGAAGTTGTCGGGCTTGATATCGCGGTAGATCAAGTTCTTTTCGTGGATAGTTTGGACACGCGACAACATCTGCTTAGCCACCATCACGGTAGTCTTGATGGAAAAGCGACGGCCACAGTGATCGAAGAGATCCTCGAGCGAAGGACCAAGCAAGTCAATAACAAGAATGTTGTGAAGACCCTCCTGACCGAAGTAGTAAACATTAGGAACGCCCTCTGTAAGATTTGGTTAGCACTTGACTGATTGAGTAGATAATGTGATTAAACATACTGCATCCCGAAAGAATCTTGTAAGTGCGGTACTCGTCACGCAATTGGGGAGCGTCACTTTTGCGGGGCTCCTAGAATGTCGAACCATGGTTAGCAATTGCGCTTCCAGACAAACATGTGTAATAAGTCAAGACAGAAAAACGTACAAACTTGATAGCAACCTGTTGATTGTTCAAAAGGTTCGTTCCCTCGAAGATAACGCCAAACGATCCCTCACCAATCTTCTTGCCAACACGGTAGTGAACACCGACAACATTGGATGATGCTGACGACATTTTGACGACGTATGAATTGAGTTAATTAAGTGTTGTTGTTGTGGTTGTTTCAAATGGTGAATAGTAAAGAATATGACGCGACAAACACAATAAAGCGATGCCGGAATGTATGGTTGATGATGAAGGAAGTAAAGAATGAATGCTGGTTCTTGATTTTTTCTTCGTGATTTTCCTTCTCTTTCGTTATTTTGTGGGCGTGACGACGTGACGAGAATGAAGAAAATGGAGAAAAAAAAGAAAGAATCCAAAAATAAATGTAAAAAAGATGACGAGAGCGACAAAAATCAAAAAAGAAAACAGGCGACAATGATAATCTTAATCCAGGCGAGGCGCAAGTCGAAAGAAGTGAGCGTAACAACGAGAGGACAAAAATGCAAGATTATGGTAAGCGACTCGGGTCGTTAATGGATGGCGACTGTATGTATCAGAGAAGATGGCTATGGCTCAAAGTGTCGGGTCGAGTAGCATTCCGCGTCGTCAGATTTTGTTTCTATCAGGTAAAAGGTCCAGGGAGAGTTCGTGAAAAGCGAGCAGACACAAAAAAGGGAGGTTTTTCGCAGGTCCGATGACAAAATACAAGATAGTATGGTGTATTTTGAAAATCAAAGAACTTGTTGTTGCGCAGGAAATTGATTGGCAGATTGACGGACTAGTTAAAGGAACTGACAGACAACGAATAGTCCAGGCAAAAACGAAGAATGAAAGTGATCCGGGAGATGCGAGATTCAGAGTGAGAGATAAAAAAGAAGAGACAGACGTATGTAGTTTGTCAGAGAGGACAAGATAGGGCAAAATTAAAATGAACAATGAGAGGTCGTGTCGGGGGGGGGAGATAATACAAAACAAAAAAGAGCGACTGGCTATTTCGTGCGGCTTGACGACGGACGTGGAAGGCTTGACAGTTTGGAAGACAGACAGACAGACAGACAGACAGACAGCGACGGACGACGAAGGAGACGTGAAGGGAAGGAAGGAAGAAAAGAAAAAGGAAAAGGAAGCAAAAGAAAGAGAAGAAAAGAAAAGAAAAAAAAAAAGAAAAAAGAAAAAAATGAAACTGAAAATGACAATATGGAAGGGTAATCTAGTCTATAGTGATCAAGCAATAGCAGTATCAACAGCTGAATTTTGGGGGGGTCCTTGGCCTTGGCCTTGACTGGGCTCTAGCTTTTTGGATACTCTTAGGCTTTAACTTTTTTAGCGGCAGGGCTTGTATAGTTTTAGTTGGTTGGTCGGCTGGGAACTAGGGCTACTCTAGTTGTGGATTTTTTTTGGGCTTCAGGGGGTTGGTAGTTGGCTGGGGGGCGCTAATGGGGAATGCGAGAGGCGCTATAAAGTAGGAATGCAATGGATTTGATTGTCGAATTATAGCACGTATTGTATTTTACAGAATTAGGTTAGAGTTTTACTTTTTTGTAGGTACAGGCTACAAGACAGGCTATCATTAGTTTGGTACATGATGAATCGAAAAAGGAAGCGAGTCAAGTCAAACGTAAAAGGTTAAAAAAGACTCTTAACTGCCTTCTTCATGAACTCATACTATAAGACAAGACGTGCGGCACAACGGACGGGTCACCATACATAAAGGAAAAAAAAAGGAGGATGAATGGATAATCGACCAACGGGGAAAAAAAAAAGAGAGGCGGTCGAGAGAACAAGGGGTCGAGCGTCCAATGATGAATGGTTCGAGCGTTTCTAGCGCGCCTGTGGACGGAATGCCAGTGATGATATTGAGTAGACTAGTCTAGGTCTAATCCATTGACAGCCATTAAGATGGATGACTACATGCTACATAACATACGTATGCTAATGAGAATTGATATCTATGTTTGTATATAGGAAGGGAAGGAACTATCGTGAACATTACATGACTCGTCAGCCTCGTCTAACCATACATTCATATAAACCTCAGCCTCTTATGCTTCAAATTTTCCAAGTTCGGTTGTTCCCTTCTTCCCTCATTCCATCAATGGACCAATCTTTTCTTCAATGCACAAACAATGACCACCTTCAGAAAAGAAAAAAAACCTGCACTCATCGTTTGACACCAAATTTACGCATATCAACAGTGCACCGTAACCCAAGTCACCGCCAACCAGGGCCCCCTCACAAAGTATCTCCCTTCAAAAGGGGCGAGCTTCATCCATCCAAGCCAACCAACTAACCGAATCAATCATCATTCAATCCAGTCAAATCCGATAAGCAAAGTAAAGTAACAACAGCAAAATAAACTATATCCTCGTACATATGAAATATACCACCCAAGTGACAAGTTCAGCCCATCCACCCACGAACATGACCTTAATAAGCCATCATCCGGTGATTAGACAAGCCAATAAAAGAACTTGATTTCTCACGTCATACACACATACAACTGTACATACACAAACCAACCAACTCAATCGCCAAATCTGCAAGTTCCCCCAAATCAAGTCCTAATGAATCCATCCTCCGTCATCTCCTTCCTTTTCCACCTACGTACCTGAAAACCAACAAAAAAAAAAGAACACGAACAGGAAAAAAAAGCACAAACCAACCCCATTACACTGCATTACGCCAGCCAGCTGCATAAGGCCCTGACCACCACCTACATAGATATGTATGCTGTCCATCAACTTCTTACTTCAATCCACATACAGATAGACACAGATAAACCTAAGCAATCCAGTGCTCTCTCGTTAACTTGCCCTTTCATTCCCATCCATTAGGGACCACAAACGCATGGTTCCGTTAGATACTCTTCGTATTTCGGCCCGACAGCCTCCACACTTTCACCGTTTGATTCTCCGCCGGTGAAGTTTCTTCCATGACGCTATTCCATCATCATTCTACATCACCATCGTCATCATAACATCATAACAACTCCATCCCTCCAAATAATCCATATCCACCTAGTCTCATTCACAATAAACTCTCAAACCCAAAGAAAACCTCCAGAATCCCAACATCATCAAATGCGATCCATTCCAACCACCCCATTTCTGGTAACTTGCTTCGCTCCTGTCCATCTACTCCTGTTCCTGTTCCTGTTCCTATTCCTTTCCCCTTCCGCCCGCCTCAACAACAACCCTCCAAAAAAGAGACAAACATTCCTATAATACAGCGTTTAACCCTTAGTTCATCGTCGCTTTCGTCATCAACCCTTATATCAGCACTAGCCACTATAGAATCAATGCACACCCGTCCGCAAACCAAAAAATTGCCGGGGAAACCTTCTTCCTTCATCCCAGCGCTAAACCCGCCGTCGGATGGTCCGGAACCCTCAAAATCATTAAATATACCCTAACATCAATCACCATCTCTCTCTCGTGTTACGCATCCATCATCGTCAAGTTTCACCTCGTTTTATGACCTGGTAAGTTTGTCTTGGTAAAAACACACTTTATAATACTAAAAAATACAAAACAAATACTAACGCCATATTTATCCAACCCAACCAAAAACAAAAAAGACTAAATGACCCGTAACCACCTGACTCTTTTGTCACTCTACATCCGTCCATTCAACCGCCGTGAAGACCGTGTAGCCCGTGACGGGGTCGCCACATTCGCTTCCTCCTCAAACATCACCGTTTGTTGAGATGACGGCGCCGTATCTGGAATAGTAGTCATGCTTGCACCAGCACCAACTCCATGAGAACCCCAAGACAGAGGAACTAGTTCATCTGTATCAATACTCGTCAATGTTGCCTTATCGGCAGCAATCGTCTGCGCCCAGTGTTCCAACCGGTGCTTGTCCATGTAAGCCTGGAGAACCGAGTCCTCAAAGAGTGACGCTGTAATCAGCTTGTCCTGGTAGCTACGCTCCATCCCCGAGAACCGGCGATCAGGAGTCTCGGAAAAGACACCAATCACTTCAGACGGCTTAAGAGGGACAAAAGCGGCAGTCTTGTGCTCATTGATAACACATTGACGGGCAGTAATAAAGAACTGAGTCTGAGCAAGCGTCTCAAGCACTTGTTGATCATCCTTGGACTGGGTCGCGTTGATAACAGACCAGTCGTCGACAGCCAAACATCTGCGCCAAATCAACCGCAAAGTCTGCTTGAGCTCATCACTCTTAAGACCAGCATCAGCAACCTTAAGGGCCAGGTAGAAGGCATGGAACTTGCGTTCGTTATACCGGCCGAGCGTCAAAAGGTCAATCAACGTAAGCGCATCAAGAGCCTCATGTTGAAGCAACTGTCTCATACCAGTCTCAAAGACTTGGAGGATAACCTTGTGGGACTGAGGAATATTGCCCGCAAACATCTCCATCGCAAGCTCCACCTCAGCAGTCACGTCGATACCCTCGTGCACCTGTGACTTGACTACATCGTAAAGAGAATCTTGGATCTTGATGATCGATAGTTGCTTGTCCACATTATGAACAAGGACTTCGGTGCTGTTCTCGGCGTCGGGAAACGTAATAGCACCCTTCGACATTCGTTTGGCCTTGGAAGACGACTCCTTGGCAAGCAAAGCAAGCTTACCAAGTGACAGCTCAATCTTCTTGTTCCACACCTGTTGCTCACGACTTGTGCCAAGGTCGAGCAAAGTGGAGGCTGCATGGCTGAGGTCGTGTTCCTGCTGGATATCGTTGATCCACGAGATGCGCGAAAGTTCGCCCTTACCCCGCAAATATTCAGTCTTGTACCCCTTTTGGTCGCCGTTGTAGTCGAGAACGCCCGAGACGCCTTGGAACTTGATCAACACATCGTACGCCGCGTACGCAAACTCCTTGCCTACACTATCAAAGTACGAGTCCAATCGCTCCTTCTGCTCTTGGATACAGTTATCCATGCGCTCCAGTTCCAATGGTGATACACTAAACCGCACATCAAACTTCTTGTTCTCGAGAGCATCAATGTGCGTAACAATGATCTCAGCCAGAGCAGACCAACTGTTGTGCTTGCGCGCCAGTGCCTCAGCTTGCTCCCATAACTCCAAGTGAGCAAGCGGAATCACCCGATCCACCTTGTCTTCATCGTACTGTTTCTTGCACGCATTGGAAAAGGAAGAAACTCGGCTATCAGAGCTTCCCCTTGATGACCGGTACTGTTCCAACGTGCTGAGCAGATAATAGTCTGTCAGATCCGGCATCGCCTTATAGAGCGCATGCAGGGCCTCATCACTAGGCTCATTGCCCTTCTCGGTAGATACGTTTCCATAAGCCTTTATCCAACGGAAGCACATATCGAGGAGCTTCTTGATGTGTGAGCAAACAAGTTTTTGGCCAGTCCACGGTTCGGGGAGATCGTCGTAGTTCTCCAAAACACCGTGGAACAGACTTTCATCAGCAAGGCCATATCCCTCCAGGTTGCTTTGGCGGAAATCATAAGCAGATTTGAGGGAGACAACGTAAAGTTCGGCAGCATCAGTGAGGTTATCCGTAAGCTTCTCCTCATCCGCCAGTTTGTGCTTGCTAATAACCTTGACAGACTCCGAAATCCATGCCAAAAACAGGTCCAAACGCCAAACATCGTAAATGAACCAATGCCGAACAGCATCGAGCTCACCAACGGCAGCGTTGATATCCTTCTTTTGTTTTTCGTGAATGTAGGAAATAAGACGGCTGATGAAAGTGTCCTCCTTGTTCTCGGAGCCACTGGCAGCCATGTACTCCTCGTGACGACTCCAGAGGAGAGAAGCAACCAACATCTTTTCAGCATCCCAAATCAACTGCCACCTGGCAGTGCGGGTGAGCTGTACATTATTGGCCATGAGATGCTTGATAAGTCGGTCCAATGCATGTCTGCGAGAAGCCAGATTCTCAGACATGGTAATGGGCAAAGTACCAATGTGAGGATTGGTAGAGCTCAAGATCTCATGAGACAACTGTACTGCGGCCTCGCTAAGTTGCTCATCGGTGAATTGAGCCTCACGGCGGCCATCAAAAACAAGAGGCGTTCCAGCCTTAGCACCGAAAAAGACCGTCTGCTCCAGCTTACTCTTGGCAGTAACCGCAGGCGCTTGCTCGCTGGCAAACTTATCGACATCATTCGCGGCAATACGCAACAGTCCAATACCACGCACAAGAATAACAGTAGCAGGGTTCTTTGGCTTGGGAGTTCTGTGGGTCCAGGCCTCTTCATAAGTAGACACATGAGACGCCATAGACTCCTCAAATCCGGAACCAATGATTTCTTGGTTGGACTCCTCACGGAGATCGATAGTGTCCTCAAACATGTTTCCGATGGCGCTAGTGACTTCCTCCTGGAGCTGAGATTCTGGTGATTCTGGTTGGTTGGCAATAGAGGCCACCACGACTGAGTGATCAAAAACGGCAAAAGCAATTAGGGCCGGACGCGGCAGGTAAATGCGTGGTCTTGATGACCGAATAGTCGATCTGATACCCACAGGTGTAGTATAAGAGGTGATCGGGCGCAGCATACCAATGTTGCACGCTTGTGCGGAGAGGATAAGTTCCACCAGACAGTACCGGGTAGCGATGCCGTTAGATAAACCAACAAGAACCATAAGATGTTGCTCATTGGCACCATCGCTTGCCATGGCATTGGAAAGGCGGCTCATTTCCATGTGTTTAGAGTCTAAGCCCTTGGGAGCATAGGTGAAATCAAACACTTCGAATGTATCGTCAGGAAAGTCCCTAGCCGCGGGAATAGCTTTGTGGACAGCAGCCACCAAAGAATCGCGCAAATCAACATTCAAGAGATGCTCGTGTTGACCACCTCGTGTGAACCTCCACGTCAAAAATTTACCCTTCGAAGTGGCAGCAGTGATATTACGCTCACCCACCCGGGTGTTGCGTTCTGAGTGTATGGCAGCAATATCGCCTTGTCCGTTGTACTGACCAAGGACATTGCGAATACTGCCAAAGAGACCAGAAGTCGCCGGCGCCAAATTTGTCGGGAGGAACTGGAAAGCGATAGCAGGGCGTCCATGTGAATCGCGCACAGTCATGTAACCCAGACGGCCACTGCTGAACGCAACAACAAAACCTGAAGGGTCGGCAGCAGTAATCTGGATAGCAGTCTCATGGCTCGACAAACCAGTGATTGTGTATTCGACTCCATGGCGCTGCTGGCGCATAAGGTCCATAGTAGCAGCACTCGAAATCGACTCCCAAAAAGTAATGCGCCCAGTGGCTGGCATGACAACCACGAGACCAGGCTCTGGGGAAGACGCCGATGGGACTACAAGTGACCCCAGCGGAAGCGGGTCGGTGGGATTTCTGGACGGTTGTGAAAGCGTGAATGTGAATGTTTCTGGTGACGGGGCCGATGATGTGTATGGCCAAACAAGGGCATGTGTGTGGGTGAGCGAAAGGCCATATCCAGTGGCGGAAAAGATTTCTCCACATTGAGCGTCTATAACGACGACGGTGGTTAGCAAGGGTTTCGATATTGGTTGCAGACCAGCATCTTCAAGACTTACCCAGGGCCTCGGCACGCATGCGATCGGGCAGGCCTGGCAATTTGCTGACGGTGAACGCATTGTTGGTGACCTATAATGTATTGGTTGTTAGTGGTCGGACAAGAATTAGGCTGGAACAGGAGAAACGCACTAGAACAACGGTGCCATCGCCCTTGGTGGCGCGCTCGCCAGTCTTGGGCTTTTTCGTGCGCATAGAAAGTTCTCTGTGGGTATCGAAGCCAGCGGCATGCTTTTCGGCAGCAGTTGATGGTGGACTGAGAACGGCGAGCTTATGGTTCTTTACTTCAAGCATTTCAGACGAGGCGGGTTGAGGTTGTTGGTTTCCCTGACCGGATGGTTGTGAGTTCTGCTCTGATAAGGGGATGCGCTGGCGTTTAGCTTTAGGCAATGGTTCGGTATCTTCAGTTGTCTTGGGTCTAGGGCGACGACGACGGCTACGAGTTTGAGCGCCCTGCTCGGCAGCGGCGGAAGGTGAGAACATGATGAAGGAGAAAGTGTATTAGGCCGTTGAGGTGTCTATGGTATAAATGAAGGCGTAGACAAGTAAAACGAGCACGAGTCGAGGGTACAAGATGCGAAATGTCGATTAGGTCGATGGATGATAAAGATGAAGTAATCAAGCACTAATAAAGCGTGACGAGGCCGATGAACGACCAAAGAACAAAAAGGAACCAAGCAATCGATCCACGGTTCCAGACTAGTCACGACTACCAGTCAAGGCCAGTACGCGATTAAAAGAAAAAGAGCGCTGGTTGACAAACGACGCAGAATTATGAAGTCGTTGACGGTGGTGTAATTGATTTCGACGATGAAATTTGTCGCGAGAAAATCAAACAAAAATAAAGAATTTCTCCTTGGTCAGCCTTCAATTAAGCAACACAAAAAAAAAGGCAACGAAATAGGGAAATAAAATTTATTAACAAATAAAGCGAAGGTGCATGAAGCTTGCCAGTGCGTTCTGGCGAATCACAGTGGATGCAGACACTGGGTTATCAGGGTTTCAGGGCGTCTTGAGCTTCGGAAGCTACCTAGCAACAGAGCAGAGCAACAGACACGCTGGATTGTTTGGGTTGAGTTATGTCTAATGCAGGGATCACTTTGAAGGACTTCAATATCACGTGATCACGGGTGTTGGAAGTTGTAACATCGACGACATTCACGCGTTGAAACGCATGAAAAAGGGAAACAAATAAGAACAAGACTGGAATGCGTAGTTGATTTAAAAATCGGCCATTAAACTGTTTATACATACATATATGTACCAAATCCCAAATCGGAATCCTCTCACCGAACGGCGCTAATACTTGCACTTTGACCTTCGGCTTGGATCTCCCTAAACGTAAAAACCAACAGAAAAAAAAGATCTGATAAGCTAACTATCATCAGGGTCGGGTAACCCTACTGTTTATAGAGGCTTTAACACGCAACAAGTCTCGGCGCAAACCTCCTGCGACTCCTATTCTCGGACCGTTACTAGCGGCATCCTGTCCATGAGGCAACACTGCGCACGTTATGTGAATTTTCTTTTGCTTTTCTTTTCGTTTCTACTCCCGCCAGTTTTTCATACAGCACGAGTTCCCGTCTCTACTTTTCGTTTTACACTCTTTTCTCATTTTCCTTATCAATCTCCCTGATTATGCGTCGCTTCGCTTCTAGCTCTACGTCACCATCTTTGGCCTGCTTCTCGTCGCCTGTGCGTCGCTACTCCACCTCAGTGCCTACAATCACCGATCCGCTCGTCAAATATCAGTCTCTCATTTCTACCGGAGCTCTCCTCCCTGATGCCTCACAGCACCGGTTAGCTTTACATCTCCGCGGCGTCTATAGTCGGCTGAAGGACTACATTCCTGCGGCCGAATATGCCACAAGACTCCGGGCCGTTGCGGCTCTTACACAGGAACGTCAGCGCACGGCTCAAGTTGTGGATTACTCGCGGGATTTGGCAGTTCCGGGTCATCCGATCTGGGGAAACCCGTTGTTCAAGAAGTTGATGCGCTCCGAACATAAGGATGATTTGGCGCTGATTCGTCTCTTGAGCAGCCATGAGCAGGCCATGGAAATCAAGTCCCCTCGAGGATTGTTTGTTTCTGGCGAAGTGGGCACGGGTAAGTCCATGCTGTTGGATATGTTGGCCGAGGGTCTTCCAACGAATCGCAAACGGCGTTGGCATTTCAACACATTCATGCTGTATGTCTTTTCACAACTGGAACAATATAGAAAAAGTCACCATCCACACGCAGCCAAGGATAACACAGACCAAGAGCCATACTCGCTATTATGGATGGCGCAAAAGCTGGTCAACGAGTCGCCAATTTTGTTCCTCGATGAGTTCCAGATGCCAGACCGCGCGGCAAGTAAGATCTTGAACCACCTTCTCATCGCATTTTTCCAGTTGGGCGGTGTGCTCATCGCTTCATCCAATCGTATGCCCGAAGAATTGCAGCGCGCAGCTGGTGTTGACTATGCGCCGGCGCCGTTTCGGGACATGGTAACCAAGTTTTTATCTTTTGGGATGAAGCATCAAAAAGGCGAATTGTTTGGAAGCACTAGCGATTTTGCCTCATTCGTGGATGTCTTGAAATCGCGGTGCGACTTTTGGAACATCACGGGTTCTAACGATTATCGCCGGCGAGACATGGCTAATATAACCGGGACCGGGGTTGGAGTGGGGCTGTCAAAGCCCGGGACTTCGGCCATCTCGGGGGTTGAAAAACCCGTGGATCAACGGCGATTTGATGTGGCTGAAGACTTGGCCGATAATCATGTTGCCCTGGACGAAATCAAACCGGAGGATGTCGTGGTGTTTAGAACCCTACCACGACACTACCTGCTTGATTCGGAGGGACCGGCCGATTTGACGGCCAATGTGTTCCTAGGCCACCATAACACTCCTGAGTGGAAACCGCATACTCTCTATGTTTATGGAAGAGCAGTAAAAATTCCACGAGTAGCCGATGGTGTAGCATACTTCGATTTCGACGACCTCACCAGTTCATTCGGCCCAGCAGATTATATCACGTTGGCGTCCACCTTCCATACCTTCGTTGTTGATCGAGTACCGGTGTTGCGCATTGCGCAAAAGAACGAGGCCCGTCGCTTTATCAACTTCCTCGATGCGGTATATGAGGCTGGCTGTAAATTGCATATCCGGGCGGCCGCCGGCCCTGACCACCTCTTCTTCCCGGAGACCAGGCGCAAGTTGTCATCGTCGTCAACATCAACGGCGGTTGTCGAAGAAGATGCTACATACTCTGAGACTATCGCCGAAGTCTACCAAGATCAGGCCGCGCCATTCCGACCCAACGTCAGTTACTACGACACGTCTTCGGCGACCTCTCAGTACGACACGGATCATGATGCCGGGCACATGGCTGATAACCGGCCCCAGTCGCCAAAGGCCATCAACTACAGCGACACGCGCAGCTTCGTTGGTGAAGACGAGCGTTTTGCCTATCGCCGCGCCGCTAGTCGTCTATGGGAGGTTTGCGGAAAATTGTGGCATGCACGGGACGGTAGCTGCTGGTGGCATCCGGTACCCGAAGAGGCGCGGCACTGGGAGAAGTCGGCGCCGTCGGTGCGCTTGGCGGCGCATGATATGGCGCGGGCCGGGTCGCGGGTGTCAGAGATTCGGAGGGGCGCAAGAGTGCCGGTGGACCAGCATGCGGGGATGTCTAGGTTTGCGATTGAGCGGACAAAGGCGTTGGAGGCGGCGGTGTAGAGAGTTTGAAAGCCTAAAATGGCGGCGAAAAAGTTTAGAAGCTGTCGCGTTCCAGTCCACTGTAATGCCCTGTAATGAAATTCTTGTTTAAATGTCAATTTAGTACCGCTCCGTGTTAGTGACGACGTGCCCCGCCTGCAGACTGTTTTTAGCGTTGCTGTAGCCCGTTCGCACTGCTGTAAGTCACTGTAACTGTTCGCAAACAAGGCCCCCGCCATGCTCAAAAATCCATTTGCACCCTGGCGCCTCGCCAATTGATACCAAGAAAGCGCGGCGAACAAGCAGAACAGGCGGAAAAGGTGGGGCAGAAAATGTCATGACTAAGTGTATTGACCAATCAACGCATCGAAGTTAAGGCCGTGCAGATGGGTCTTGGTGTCTCGCCCAGTATGATTTCAGGATGACATTTTTGGTTTTTGGCTTTCTCTTTTGATTTCGTGCCCATATTGCGAATAGATCTTTTCAAGAGAGAGCAACGGCAGAACCGTCTGCGTTTCGTTTCTGTACTATCTCTATCTGCTTCCATTTATACTATTAAAATTAAAGACGTGTAAACTTTTTTCCATCATATTTGCTTCTTTCTGACGACTCATCACCAGCCCACTCATACAACCAATTGATTCGCATTCCGTTTCGTACTTGGTTTTTTTTTCTTCGTTGAAAATTCCTTCACACTCGCCCATTCAATATAGTACCCCAACTTACACACATAAATCTGTGGCTATCTACTTCCGACACACTTCCATCTCGACGTTATCTGCCGCTCCAGTTTTCTGCCACCGCCGTACAAGGCTCTGGAGTTCCTGTTAACCGGTATACCACTTCGACAAACCCCGCTCACCATCTTCCGCGCCCCGGCGAACGAGCTTGCGCTCAGCGCAGCGATGACTTCGTCTCACATGTCTCTTTCGGGCCCAGCGTCCATGGGCCTGCCAATTTCTCATTCACATCTTGCTTCGACTGCCGCTCATAGCCATGCATTGGCTCTCCCACAACCTTTGATTTCTGGTGAAGATGAGGACGATGTTCCTATGGATTTGGCGAGTAGCTCAGATAGTGAGGACTCACCATCATCACCGGCCCCCGCCCCCGCCCAACCAGAATCGCATCCAGTAACCGAGCCGACAGAGACACCGGTATCCAACACACTTACCTCTTTACCACCACATCCGAGCCTCCCAGCGAAACCAATAGTAAACGACGCCAAACCTAATGACACACCAGCGAGTACCAAGGTTAATAATTCGCCCATTGTTCGCGACAATATGCCACCACCAACAACCCCCTCCCACACTCCAGACAATCTTAAAGAAGAATCACCAACTCCCATCGTGAACTCTAGTGGACAGGCACCAGCAGGCTCAGCTGCGCCTGTCAGCCTAGAGTCTAGCCTGACTGCCCCGGAGGCGCCTGCTGCCCAACCCCGGGACTCCCGTGAAACTTCCCCGTCCGTCGCCCCTTCTTCCGTTGAAAACTTGAAGACGGAAGAACACCCACCAACAACGGAGAGTATAGGGGCCCCGGCGCCTGAACAAAAGCCCACCTCGTCCGGTAAGTGCAAGTACCTCTGGAGCCTTTGTTGTTGATATGAAGCTGTGTTGTTCTTCTTCTCCGGACCTTTTCCTCTTCTCTCTCCTCTTCTTTTTCTCTTCTTCATGCACTCCGTCAAAATTCAAAAAGACCGATTGCTAATTCTCCGTTACAACAGTTCAATTAAAAGATAAACCTTCTGATACTTCTACTACTATTGCCGCCACAAACACCTTGGACATTGTCGCCAACACCAACCCTGTGCGCATTTCGAGCCCCGCTGACTTCATGGCTGGCTCTATGGCTTACACGGCGGGTTCGGCTGCTGGTGCAGCGTCCTCGGACTTGATGGCGGCTACTATGCCCCGCACACCCTCTGCATTTGCACAACAGGCCAATCTCAATGGTAGGTTGCTTGATTTCTTTCACGCCTTATGATCATGACTAACAAATTACCCTGATAGCTTTGCTTGCTGCCGGAGCTAACAGCCACATGCGTGCTCATAGCCAGAACAGCCTCATCCCGCTTGAGACGGTGGCTCCATCGCAGGTACTCTCTAGACCCGGTTCGGGCTTTGAGGTTTCGCAAATCGGAGTTTCTGAACTCAATGTGGCCAACCATCGTAAAAGGAAGGAGTTGGACCAAACCACACTTGAGTCTTTTGCCCGTATCGAATTCGCGGATAGTATCTTCGAAATGACAACCTACTCCATCATCATTGGCCGCGATAGTAGAGCGCTTCGCCAAGCACGCAAGGACGAAGAGCGTCACACGGATCCTGACCAGTTGGGCAATGACCCCGGCGGTGCATCACTGCAAGAAGATGTCTGGGCCAACCGCAAGTTCAGCAAGTCATACGTCTCGGAAGAGGGCGGTATGCTCGGCCCCGAGTCAGATGGCGAGTCGTCAGCTGACCGGCCCATTAAGCGCCGGAAGACGGGCAGTGGCAGCGGTGCTGCTCTTGGAGGGACTGCTTTAGCTGACCCCAAGACCACCACTGCCGTCGCTCCATTGGACGAAAAGGAGGCAGTTGACCAGGATGCGGATGAAGAAAATATCATCTCTAACAGACAGTATATTTCTCACACTCCTGGTTCAGCTGCCGTTAACTTGGAGTCTCTTCGGCCCTCGCCTGATCATGTCCCGTTTTTGGGTATTCATTCGCCCGGACCTAACATTGCTATGAAAACCAAGGCCATTTCCCGCCACCATATGATGATCAAGTTCAACAAGGAGAAGCACGTCTTCGAAGCCCATCCCCTAGGCAAGAACGGGTTCTTTTGCGACGAGACATTTTACCGCAAAGACCCTGTTATCCTTAAAAGCCACACCCAACTCCAGATTAAAGATGTTATTTTCACTTTCTTGATTCCTGGAGTTGCCCCTGGCCGAACTGGCGCTGAAGGAGTTGTTGAGGAGCCTTCTGCCGCACCCAGAAAGCGTTATTCCGAGGGCGGTAAAATCATGAGCCTCGATTTTGAAGCTCGCATGGCTGCTGCTAAGGACTCCAGTGATGATGATTCGTCTGAGCTCTCTGATGCTCCTGAGCCGTTGCCTCTGCCGCCAGTCACATCACGGACTGGCGGCAAGGTATCCGGAAAGGCGCCCAGAAAAGCTACCAAGGCACCGGCCAAGACGGTCACTGCCTCTGCTGCTATGGCTACTGCTTCCGCTACAGCCAATACTAGCTCTTCTTCGGTCACAGACCCACTTGACCCTATGGCACCTCCTAAGCGTCGTGGTCCTGGAAGACCTCCCAAGGATGGCATTATGTCGAAGCGTGAGCGTCGTGAGCGCAAGCGTATGCTGGCGGAGCAGGAACGGCTTAGAAATACTGACGCCCAGCCGTCGGCCAGCAACGAATTGGGCTTGGACCAGGTCAACATTTTGTCTCCTACTTCTCTTGCTCTGGAAGGGACTGGTAGTGTTTCACCCGTTGCTGTCAAAGCCGTGCCTTCAGCTCCGGAAGTCCCTCGCCCGTCGACGGCAGCTATTTCTATCCCGCTGCCATCCGCACCGGTTACTATCCCGTTGCCGTCTGTGTCGGTTCCGGCCCCAGAGACTGATGTAGCTGAGAAGAAGGCTGTTGAGCCTCTTCCGCTGCCACAGACTGTGTCGCCCGACCCGCCCGCCTTGGAGATTGATGACTCGCATATCAAACTTCAGGCACTTGTACAGGCATCACCTATTCCTGCTCTGGCACAGCCAGCCAACCCGAAGCCCCAACAGCAGCCGTCTACGCTGATACCTTTGCCGGCAGCGCAGGCCCAGCAACCGTCGTACACTATTCCGTTGCCAGCTTTGCCGCAGCCTACTGCAGTCTCTGCGGCTGAAGTTTCTACCCAGGGCGTTTTGCCTCTCACAGTGTCTCCGGATGACCCGCTCGCTGCTTTAGCTGCTGCTACCAACGGCACTACTGTGCCGATGACCGTCTCACAGCCGGCTCCAGTCGGGTCTAACTCTGTTCATGAACTTCAGCACACTGAGCCCTTGGATCCAGTCCACTCCTTGCTTGGTTCTCCTGTTGATAATTTGCACCTTCTTCAGCAGCAGCCTTCCCAGTTTACGACTCTGCAACAAAACCAACAAGCTCAACAGGCCCAACAGATCCAAGGGCAGCTTGTGAACCAAGCTCAACCGGCCCAGCACGCTCAGCAAGTCCAACAGACCCAGCTGCAGCAACTCCAGCAGCTCCAGGCACAGTCTCAACCGCTTCATCAGTTCCAGCAGTTGCAGATTCAGCAGCTCCCCGCTCATATTCAGCAGCAGGTCCAACAGTTGCCGCCTCAGCAAGTTCAGCTTTTGCTGCCCACGCTTACGGCTGCCCACAACCAGCACAATGCTACTACTTATCAGCAGTTGCAGCAGCAGCAGCAGCAGCAACAACAACAGCAACAGCAGCCGCAGTCGCAGCCACAGCAGCAGAATACTTCCCAGCCTTCGCACAACATTGATATCGCTCAACTTGCCGCGTCCGGCCAATTTAGTATTGCTCAATTGCAACATCTTCAGCATCTCCAGCAGCATGGCCAGCAAACCCAGCCAGTCCCGGCGACCACAGAGCCTGAAAAGCGCAAAGTGGGCCGTCCCCGTAAGCACCCTTTGCCAGAGAATGCGGGAGATATGCCGGAGAAGCGTCGATACAAGAAACGGAGATCTAGAGACGAAACCGGATTCTTTGATGGATCAGATGCTGAACGACGCATACGCGAAAAGAAGGAAAAGCGTTCTCGTCCGAAATCGCCTCCCCTGCAACTCAACCGGGAGGACTATACGGAAGAGCAACTTGCCAAGCCCAACAAAAATTACAGCGTCCTTATTGACGAGACACTGAGTGCTGCTGGACCAGAAGGCCTTACTCTGAAACAGATTTATAAGCGCATTTCTATGAACTATCCTTGGTTCTACTTTCTTGTGGAGACCAAGGGTTGGGAAAGCAGTGTTCGACACAATCTCATTGGCAACGTTGCATTTCGAAAAGACGAGTCTACCAACACTTGGTCCCGTGTTCCTGGAGTTGAACTGGACGCTGGCAAGAAACGTCGGACCGCGGCTCAAGATCCCACGGCCTTTCCGCTCTACCAGCAGTCGTACCAAATGCAATATGCCGGAAACACGACAACCCCGAACTCCACAGCTGCGTCTGGCCAACAATCCTTTTCGCAGATGGGTTCGACGCCGTCTCAGACCGCACGCCCCGGTCAATCTCAACAGCCGCTCTTCAGTACTTCCAACCCGGCACTAGTCGCTGCCCAAGGCCAGACCACAGTCACTCCTCATGCCCAGGCACAGGCTCTCGCCCAGACAAACACACTGAACCGTGCTCCCGCAGTTTCGACTACTGGCTTGTCCTTTGCTACGGCTCGGCCTGGTGCCGGTCTTGGCAGTGTTGGTACACAAACTTTAGCGCCGGCCCCTGCTCCTATTGGCAACGGCCCGCTTGCGGGTATTCGGCCTAGCCAAGCGGCTTCCTCTGGAGACGGCCAGTCTGGAACACCTGCTTCTGCTCCGGGTTCTAACCAGCCGCGCCATGTCATCCACCCCCGTCTGATTGAAGCAATTTCGGTGTTGAAGAACGGCCTTACCCAAAACCTTGCCGATGTCAACGTGCCCAATGCCGCTGATATTGTTATGGCAGCAGTTACGCGTTTCCTTGGAATTACTAAGCAAGACACTGCTTTGTTGAATGGCCCTATGGAGACGATTTGTATGCGCGGATTCACGGGAGTTATTAGTGGCGCACTCAACACGATTGAACCGCATGTCGCCGCCACATTCATTCCACCCCCTAACAGTGTTAAGTGTCCCATTGTGGTTCCTGTCACGTACGGTCTCACCAACCGTACCATCATCGAGCCACGGGCCTACATTGCCATGGAGAACTTCCGACTGAGCTTGCCAAAGTTTTTGGATAAGATTGTGGAAGCTGATCGGATTGACCAACTGGGTATTTCAGTTATGATCCGCGTGTTGGGCCTGAGCAAAAAATCGTTACAGAAGGGGCGCGAAGGACAGGATGCCACTGGACAACTGGCTACCAATGATGAGAATTTGGAAAACGGGCTGATCACTTCACTCCAGAGAATTCTTGACAATATGAATCTGTTGGTTCCGACTAGGGCTGACACGCCAGCGGCTACGCCCACAGTTCAGACTACGACGCCAGTTCAGGCAGTTCAGCAGCCCGTTCAGCAGCCCGTTCAACAACCCGTTCAGCAGCCCGTTCAGCAGCCCGTTCAACAGTCCGTTCAACAGTCCGTTCAGCAGCCCGTTCAGCAGCCCGTTCAGCAGCCCGTTCAACAGTCCGTTCAACAGCCGATCGCTCCTGTTGTACAGACACCTGCAGTTGTGTCACAGCAGCCGAGGCCAGTCACGCAGCCGGCTGTTCAACTTGCAAGTGTTCCACAGATGCCTGCTCAACAGTCTACTCAGTCACTTCCCCCGGTTTCTTCTTTGTTTCAAGCGATGCCGGCACCCGTTCCTGCTCATGTCCCTACCACGGTAGCGGCCGTTGTTCCGCCCAGGCCTGCTACCGTCCAGCCTGCTGTGCAAACTTCTGGTTTCGCTCCGGCTGTTCAGCGCCCTGCTAGTGTTGCGTTGTTCAAAGGTGAGGGCGGTGTTGCCACAACGACTTCCATGGCTGCGCCTACGACTCAGAATACCACTTTGGCTGCTTCAATGCCCACAAACGCGTTACCAGCCCTGGGTGTTCAGGTTTCGACTCAACCTAACCAAAGCCAAGTCTCGCTGGCTCCCGTTGCACCCTCGGTTCCTGTTGCACCCTCGGCTCCCGTTGCACCCTCGGCTCCTTCTGTCACGGCTACCCCAGTCCCAGCATCTGCTATTCAGAACCCCGTAGTCTCGGCTGCTCCCAATCTGCCACTTCCGGCTATGACCGTTCCACCCCCAACTCCTGCAGCCACGGTTCCTCAAGTATCAGCACCTATTGCGACGGCTCGGGCTTTCCCTACTCCGGGACCCGTTCTTCCCCTTCCAGTCCCTAATACTACTGGCCCCGTGTCGGCCCCCGTGTCGGCCCCCGCACTGGGTTCTCTTTCTGCGGTGGTTACACCGGCTACACCAGTTACACAGGCCGCACTTACGCCTGCCGTGCAAACACCTGCTGTTCAGGCCTCCGTTCAGCCTTCTATCGTCCAGACTCCTGTTGTTCAGACTCCTGTTGTCCAGACTCCTGCTGTTCAGACTCCTGTTGTCCAGACTCCTGCTGTTCAGACTCCTGTCGTCCAGACCCCTGCTGTTCAAACTCCCGTGGCCCAGACTACTGTTGTACAGGATACCGTTGTTCCGAAGCCTCCTGTCCAGACCCCTGAACAATCTCAATCTGCTGGTATTTCCGCTGTGATGGCTTCTTCTTCCTTACCCCCTGGTCAGTCTATAGTCTCTACGCCGACGGGTTCTGTTGCTCCGGTTGCTTCACCTGCTCCTGTGCTTCCTATGACTATGACGCCTCCTGGTTCTGGTTCTGTGGGTTCTGCTGCTTCGGTTTCTACACCCGTTGCCTCTACTTCGGCTGAATTTACTCCCGCACCTCCTACTATTGCGGCATCTACACCTGTAGCTGAATCTTCTCATCCAACTCCTACGACGAGATTCACTCCTATCTCTTCTAATGCTGGCCAGACTGGTTCTTTGGTGTCACCACCCGGACCCCCGAACTAAAGTCATGAGTCTAGCTTTGTACTTATCATTTTTTTGCGTTCGTTTTTCATCATCTCCCATTGCTGGCGTTTTTTGTTTCCTGGTTTATTCCCAAAAAGTATGACGATTACGAAGGGCTTCTTGCTGTTTTCCTTTTCCCGGTGTTCATTTGTTTTTTTTTCTTTTCGGGTAGGGCATGGTGTTCTTTTTCATTGTCGGTGTTGTATGTATATTGGCATTGGTATTTGGGGTTAGGTTTTGTCTGGCACTGTTTGGTTCAACTTGTTGGTTGGACTTGAACTGTTGGATGGTACATACTGCCCATCGGCGGATTATTTCTTGTCTTTTTTCTCCAGGCGTTATTTCTATTGGTCCAGTGTTCTTGCTTTAGGTCTCTCAGTCGGGTCTGCTTTTGTGAGGTTTACTATATCCATTGTTTGTACGTATCGGCTGAGAAGTCGGCACGTATCAAAATGTTTGTTTTCAGTTTTGTTACCGCATATATCATATCAGAATATAGTATTCGGTTATTACTACTTTTTTGGTTGTCTAATGAATCATTTGAAATATGTGAATGTTTTGTAACGGTTTTCTTTCTACTACCACTCCACTTGTCGAAATTAGGGCTTCATGATGGTGAATTAGGGTTTACTTTGATGAGATGGTGGCTGACGTCAATAAGCATTTGGGATCTAGATTGAAGTGGATGAGTCTGTGTGGGTACAGGTGGTTTGAGAGTTTTTGGAGCGTTGCGGGTGTTATAGGAAGGACAGTTATTGTATTGTCAAGCCATTCAAGGAAAGACATTATTTGGATTTTTGGTGGGAGGGGATTAAGTATTGACATCACTGTGCAGGAGACCATGCACCTGAAAGTGGAAAGTGTCAAATAGCTTTAGCGATTTGAGTTGTTTGTATTGATGAATTGACGATTTAGATTGAGGGGTAGTGTGGATTCACTTAGATAGTCTAACGGGACGACACGAGGCTGAGAAGAAGGCGACATTCTAGCTTGTTTAATTGATATGATTACGTAGGTAACTAGAGCTGGAGCTGGATGGCGGAGTGGCGGAATTGAAGGGACTGGAATTCAAGGTTTTTTGGTGTTGACAAGGCTGGCGCTTTTTTTCAGGTGGTTAGTATTTGTTATTTTTTTCTCAACTTTCTTTTTACCTGCATTTATTTGAGTATTATTTCCTTTTTTTACGTTGCTTTACTTTACTTTTTCCCGGCGGATGAGGTTGCAGTACATAACACCTGTGTTGACCTGACGGATTCACGGAGTAACGACTTATTTCCTTTTCTTGGCTATTTCCTTTTGCTCATTGAGGCCTTGCTTCTTACCCTTTTTATTTTGTCTACTGGACCTTTCTTCACTTTGGACATTGACTTCGGCTTTTTCACGACAGACCAGACGCAATACACGCAGAAAGCGCAACGCACGACCTGATTGATTTTGCTTATTGACGGATTGATTGATTGAGCCGAAGGACCTGATTTGGTTGGCTTACTGACCTTTCGTGCTTGCTCATGGCCGGATGGATTGACGGATGCGTTTGATGGGATTACTTGTGTTAGACTAAATCTCGACAAAACCATTCGCGACAATTCTTCTTTTCCGTTTCATTACGGTACCCTTTCTTGTTTCTGCCTTTCCTTTTTATTTTCTCTTTACGACCGGAGACGACACGACTACATACGATTAATAGCCACGACACACACGATTCACGAGCTTCTGAGCTGTTGAAGAGTGAGGTTTCTGCCTGTACTGCTTTTATTTTTTTCAAGATGGCTTTACCAGTACGGACTGGGCCGCGCCCGGATATTGGCGATATCTTATGGGTTGTTCGTACGTCAATTCCCTTTTACTTTCTTTAGTTCCTTTGTTGGGTGATGTCATGGTGATTGGATGTCCGATGAAGGAGGGGCGGGTGACGATGTCTTGTTTCGCCAGCCTTGATTAGTGTAGTGCGGGGTTATTGTCGCGCAATATTGGCTAGTTTGATTATGCTGGCTGTCTGCGATTGACGACTTTCTCGCCTACTGCAATTTTGCTCAGCCCGCTATCGTCACTTTTC
The DNA here is from genome assembly GCA_000833645.1 of Huntiella omanensis. Lineage (NCBI taxonomy): Eukaryota > Fungi > Ascomycota > Sordariomycetes > Microascales > Ceratocystidaceae > Huntiella > Huntiella omanensis. The sequence continues at coordinate 102,906 of JSUI01006528.1, read as the reverse complement.
CCCTCTTTCTTGCCATAATCGACCCCTCATTCAATTGAGTCCAAACCACATGATTTGTCTTTTTGGGTGCTTAGCCACTTAGTTTCGCGCGTGGATGTGGCACGCGGCGACCTGAGCGGGCCGATTGCTCAAGACGATGTTTACGTGGGTGGCGATTCTGCTATTGGCTGATATACTAACATGTGATTTTTCGGGGATTGTAGATGACTTTGTGGCCCGCACGTCGGACGAATTGACGTTGAAAAAGGGCGATTTCGTCGAATTGCTTGAACGCGACGATGAGTTTGGCGATCGATGGTATTTGGGAAGACATTTGAGCAATAATTACACGGGATTGTTCCCTGAAGGTATGTTGATTCATAGTTTGGGTCTCTCCCTTTCTTTTTGAGTGGTTTGATTCGGGCAGTCCCGATTGCCATGTCTTGGGTGCTGTTTTCTTGGCCATGAGTTTGGAGCGAAGAGACAACATCCGCCAGGCTCAGCCACAAAGACCTTGTGTTTCTCCCTTTGTGGTGCAAGGGCGGGCGAATTGTTGCGAAGGGCGGTTTAATTAGATTGGGAAATGAAGGCTTCTGAAGGTGACGGGGGTCTCTCTGGAGATTCACTTTACTAACTATATTTTTTTTTCGGGTATAGCTTACACACAACCTGCGCCCAAGGACCAATTGCGGGCACTCAACAATGGCAATAAGCCAATGACGCCTCTACTTGAGGACCAAAATGTTTCTGGCGTCCACCTCGACAGGCTCACACTTAATGGTGCCAATAGTACCGAAGTTTCCCCCACTCACACAGGCGCCGCCACTCCGCTGTCCAACCCTCTGTCCAACGCCGGACACATGTCGATACCCGAAATTATTAACCCCAGTCAAGTTGGCGGCGCCACCACTATTGGCATCCCTTCTCTCAGCAGCCCTTTACCCACTGACGGACACCAAACATTAGTGGACCAGGGCGATAGCCAGGTGCTGAATGATACGCTAAACGTGATTGACGAACACATTACGCACCTACGGTCGCCTCCCAGTACGAGCGCGCTGCATGCATCTAATGACTCAGGCAGCGAGTACAGTACGAACTTTGACCACCGCATGTCATATATCCATGGCGAGGAGACGGACGAAGAAGAAGGGGATGTAGCTCATTCCCGGCAGGAGGTAATTCGCTGGGGCCCTGACGACGTTGCCGAGTACCTGTTTACGGTGGGTGTTGAAAAGCACCACTGCGAGGTATTTCGCGACCAGGAGATTACGGGAGAAGTGCTGCTTGAGATGGACCAGAGTTCGCTGTTTATCAAGGCATTTGACCTGGGTTCCGTTGGTCGGCGCCTGAAGACTTGGTCCAAGATCAAGTCTCTCCAAGACGAAGTGGCGTCAGCACAAGCGCCACGCCGCACCACAGTGGGCAGCGCGGCGCATTTTATCGACAGTCCTTCTGCAGGCGGTGGTTCCTCAGCAGCTACTCGCAGCCGCACCAACACAGTCACTAGCGGCGGGCGTCCGGACATAATTACCGACACTCGGCCCTCATCGATACATTCCAAGCACGCATCTTCGGCTATGACGCCCACTCGGCTTGGGTCTCTGGCTCTTCGGTCTCCGCCCACATCGGCCGGTCTCGACAGCCCGATTCACCACCGACGTCCTTCGGCAGCGTCTGTGCGCGAAATGCATCAGGCGCGCAATTCATTTTCCGACTATCGTACGTCGTCGTCGGCTTACGGTAAGGTCACTGGCCCCCCATCAACAGCGGCCAGCGGTTCAGAGCACAAGAAGCAGCCATCGTTTGATAGGAACTGGACTATGGGTGTTTCCTCGGTGCACGGAGGTTCACCACCACGCATGGGAGCGAATGATGGTTTAGTATCATCACCAAATGGAGCTGGTGGGTCTATCTATAATCCCTATGGCCAGATGCCAGGAAATGGCGAGCCGATTGCAATTCCCGACAGAACAGCTGGCGGTGGCCATATGGCTACCGAAAGTAGTGTGTACGGGTCTCCTCGTGGTAGTAGTTACACCGAGGAGTTGCGGATACGGTCGGGCACTGCAATGAGCCGGCAATCGCGGTACAGCATTGATGCGGCTAGCGTTGTCGACTCTGGCGCAACGGCGTCGCAAAAATACTTTGGGTTGGCCAGCGGACAGCATCGCAGAACGATTTCGTCTAACACTAGCGATTCCATGAAACCAGTTCCCCCAGCCAAGGACTATGCGCCTGCGGTCACAAAGCTCGACAGCCCGACGAATAACAACAACGGACCGATATCCCCGACTTCGACGACCGAAACTACGAACAGCGGCGGCAAAACTAGCTGGCTTTCCGCGATAAAACCTAGTCACAAGTCGACTGGGTCTGGTGGTGGTGGCGGCGGTGGTGCTAGTGGAGCATTCCGTGCGATTTCGGATTCGGTCTCTGCGCCATTTGCTAAGCTCACTTCACCTGCGACTGAACAATCACCACTGGCTTCGCCATTGACCCGCACGGGTTCTAGTACCCCATCGAACGGCCACAGCTTTGAACTTGACTCGCCCGATGCGAACAAGAGTACTGCGGCATCGACGGCGTCGGGCAATAGCCGCGGAAACGTCAAGCGGAAAAACAAGCAGGAAACCAGTGCTTATCAACGTGGTCTGCTCAAGATTTCGCCGCGTGAGGCTATGAAGGATGCGGATTACAGTGGTTGGATGAAGAAGAAGAGCTCCAACTTGATGACTACGTGGAAACCACGTTTCTTCATCCTTAAGGGCAGACGACTCTCGTACTACTACAGTGAGGATGATGAGCAGGAGAAGGGCCTGATTGATATCTCTTTCCATCGGGTGTTGCCAGCCGATAATGAACGGTTGATGGGCCTCCATGCGACTCTTACTGGTGCGGGTATCCCGAGCAGTAACAGTTCAGAGCCAGTTGAGAAGGGTGATGACACCATGTTCATCTTCAAGCTCGTGCCCCCTCGCGCTGGTTTATCCAAGGCCGTCAACTTCACTAAGCCTACAGTACATTACTTTGCCGTTCCAACGCTCACGTCAGGTCGTCTTTGGATGGCCGCACTTATGAAGGCCACCATTGAACGTGACGACAAGAAGCCCGTAACCACCACATACCAGGCAACCACCATCTCTCTTGCCAAGGCCCGTCAACAGAGACAGAGACCACCGGAGCTCCGTGATGAAAAGGGTGAGAGTGTTGCGGGTCCAGGTGCCGCGGCAGCCGCGGCAGCAGCAGCCATGGCAGCCACGGAGGGAGTTGAAGGTGGACCAATGAGCGCTTGATTTTGGGGCGGTGGTGTACGGATTGGTTATTCTGTGGGTTATCCTGTTTTGGGGGGGTTTTATGTTATATTGCATTTTTTGTTAGGTAGTCATACCCGGATGGTTTTTGTTCGTTTATTGGATTTATTTTGATGATTCATACGTTCTTTGGTGCCTACTGTTTTTGTATGTACGCTTGCGCAGGTGCGTTCGCGCAGATGTTTTGTAAATGATTAGTCAGCCGGTGTATAAGTTTGGAGCGGGGTAGTTGGGGTTCAAGGTTGAATGTTGCACCTTTATTTGTTCTGTGTTCACAACACATCATCAAATAAAATGAGTTACCCATCTACTATCTTGATTATCGGTGGCAGCGGCAAGGTCGCTCGTTGCCTAACTTCGTTACTCGTCGCCAGAACCCCGAAACCGGAGGTCATCTCGGCGGTGCGCAAAGAAGAACAACTCCCCCAAGTGGCCTCCCTAGGCGCCACCCCACTTCTTTTCTCCGTCGAAGATCCCTCTGTAACCTCCTCCTCCGTGGCTACTCTCCTCAAGGAAAAGAATGTCAACGCGGTAGTCTGGTCAGCTGGCGCTGGCGGAAAAGATGGGATCGAACGGACTCATGCTGTTGATAGAGATGGCGCAATCATGGTTGCGAAGGGGTGTCTTGAGGCGGGTGTTAAGCTTGTTATGGTCTCGTGTTGTGACTTGAGAGATCGGACTAAGACACCGCCTAGTTGGTATACAGAGGCGGATTTGAAGATGAGTGAGAGGATTCATGGGGTTATTGGCGGGTATATGGAGGCTAAACGGGTCGCGGACGGAGAGATCCGGAAGATGGGGGCGGATGGATTGAAGTTTGTACTGGTTAGACCTGGCGGGTTAACTGACGAGGCTACCGGGAAAGTCCGTTTGGGGAAAGTGGGAATCTGTGGAATGGTTGGACGGGGAGATGTCGCGCGGGTTGTGGAGGAGGCTCTGGGACGGTCGGGTTTGGATGGCTTGGCGGTTGATGTCCTGGGTAACGGGGAAGGCGAGACGGAAATTGCGGAGGGTTTGGATAGGGTTGAGAGGGAGAAGATTGATTGTTTCTGGGAGGGGGAATAAGGGCTTTGTTTCGGACTATGAATAGAGTGTCTTTGTGGTTGGATTGTGGTTGGTGGGATCCTTGTCAATAGAGCTTATACACATTGTTGGATCCTTCATTGTGTGTCTGTGTAACAAGGGTCTTTGTTAGTGCACGTTGATTCATGTGATTTACTAAAGATGTATGTGCTTTTTGTCTTAATAGTGACGTCAGTGGTCTCTAACAAGGTATCAAAGAATTATGTTTCTAGGAAGGTGAGTTGGAGTTGGGGGTATAAAGTATCTTGAAGTTCCCCGGGTTTCAACAGTCTCGATATCTTCATACACACAGCAATCAATCTTCGCAATCTTCACAATCTTGGCAACCTTCACGATCTTCACAATCTTCACAATGGCTCTTCAACTCGTCAACAAGAACTTCCCCAAGACCATCCTCATTCTAGAGGGTGACGACTTCATCCCCCATGCCCTCATTCAACGTCTCCAACGCCACCCCGCCAAACCCAAAATCCTAATCGCCTTCCGCAACCCCAGTATCCTCGCCAACTCTCCCACCTGGGGCGCCCACCCCATCGTCTTCAACGTCGAAGACCCCTCACGCACACCCACCGAGCTCTCGGCATTACTCGTCGAACACCAAGTCGACACCGTCATGTGGCGAGTCATTGGGCCGACGGTCATGAATACCGAGGTTGTTCGAGAAGCGGCGGAGTTGGTGGCGAGAGGTTGTCTTATGGCGGATGTTAGACTTGTGGCGGTTTCGAGTTGTGAGATGAGAGATTTAGGGGCGTTTCCGGAGTGGTATGGGCGGGAGGATAGAGAGTTGTGTAGAGAGACTCATGTGAAGTATCTTTGTTATCGGGAGGCGAAAGCAGCTGCGGATAGGGAGATTCGGAAGGTGGGG
>JSUI01006528.1:67265-92674 GCA_000833645.1 Huntiella omanensis | reverse complement strand
GCTTCACTTACCAGTGACGCGGGAAGTACAAACGGAGCCCTGGGTGTTAGACAAATGGTTTGCGGAAGAGACATGGCACGCGGCAGAGATGAAAAGGTGGTGTGCGTGTCGCCGAGGCCATGAAGGAAGATGGCTATTTTTTGGGGGGGCGTGGAACTCTGCAGGGTGGTGGGCCAGGGAAGCTTCTCAAGGTCGGATTCTGTTGGGGGGCGTGTGGGGGGCATCTTTGAAGGTGTCAATGGTTGATAAAATAGGAGAATAGGAGAATTATAAAATGGTTTACAAATGTTGAAATAAGCATAAATTGGTCTGCGCTCCGTGTGAGAATAGAAAGCACCCCGTACCTTCCCTATCAACTAGGGTACACAAGGGTTTATGTCGATGAACAAAACCGGCATCTCTCTATCACTAGTTTATCCATTGTTGGTATCATTTCAAATAAAGATAGCCTCACTATGTACGTCTTACAACTGTTTGATATCAAGTCAACCACTCACCATCTTCCCTTATCTGGTAGCCCCTGATTCCCTCTATTATCCCGCACACGCATTGTTATAGGGTTAATCAGCAATGTACCAAGGGTTACACACGTGATCAAAGTACCTTCCGAAGTGTTCGTTCTCCCTTCCATTCTTGAGCCTCGAGTACCTAAACTACCACATTAGGAAGACAATCTCGCCCGATATTTCACCTCGATAACCAACAAGTGTTACACCGAAAACTTAGCCATTTTCTGGATTGATTTTTCACGGACCCACATATAACGGGTGACCCTTGAAACGGCCGTATGGTGGCATGTACACTGTAGGGATACGTCCGTATGTGCATATACACGTAATAAAGTCTACGTGATGACATGCATGACAGTCTAGGCATATGTATGACATGACCTCAAAAGTGATATCACATTCTCTATATATCAAGACAGACAGTTGCACGTCTCTCGCCGTTCATCTATAGATATAGCCAGCTCGCCTTGTCTCCCGCCCGGTCTCAAACCCGGCCCATGCACCAACGGCCCGCCATCCTCCCTCTCGTTTTGCATGTCAAAAAGGCCAAGTGTCTGCCTTCTCGTCAATCATAACACCCTGCACATATGCACGCCATGATGTCTTTTCCCCGCTTCTAATGGACCCCCGCGGCCGCTGAATGTGACTTTGCTGGGGTTTTTTTTTCTTTCGACCCTGTGTGGTGGGAGGTTTTGCGTTGAATGAGCCGCGGCTTTGTCATGTTGTGTCTTTTATTTGAGTTTGGTTGATTCGTGGGGTTTTTTGAACTGTTTTGTTTGACCTTGTCTTGGTATATATTCGCTAAGAACACCACAAGAGTGTCCCTTCTTCTCTCATTTTGTCCTCACCGCTTTGTCTTGTATATCTACTTCATTCATCAACCTTGTCAAAAATGCCTTCCGTCAAAGTCGAAATCCCCATCTTTGGCCGCGACCATGCTCTCCGCGCAACAACCCACGGCGCTCACCGCCTCGAGATCAACGCCCCTTCAAGCTACGCCTTATCCGGTTTGACACCATCTCCGTTATCGTTCGCCCTCGTAGCTACAACACTTGCCTCCGCGGCTCCCCGGTCTCTTAGACACTCCACAACACATGCGTCGCCACCTCCTCTCCGGGTCATGTTGAGACAGCGTGGGCCGGATGGTGGTGAACCCACGGCTAAGGATTTATACGCCAATGGGGCTGACATGACGGAGATGAGAGAGGCGTTGGTGGCGTTTTTGACAGCCGATGTGGCGATTCCTAAGGGGGCCCTGGGCTTTGTCTTTGCAGTTTTGGATGTTGATGGGAATGTTGATGTGGCAAGATGTCGGAGTGTTATTGATGCTGCTATGGATGCTCCGTGTACCATGCACCGTGCCGTTGATTCTATATTTGCTACCGCGTTTGAAGCCGAAGGAGAAGCTGGAATTGAACGTGTATTGGGAGATTTGGTGGAAGCAGGCTTCTCTGCCGTATTAACCTCTGGTCGGCCAGGAAATGCAGTTGATAACGTGGATATCTTAAAGGTCATCTGTGCCAAAGCTAAAGGGAAGATCGAGGTTATTATCGGAGGAGGTGTCAGAGTTGCTAATGCTCAACAAATCATTGACGCGGTAGGCGACATGTCCGACGTGTGGCTTCACTCGTCTTGTTTGGATGCCAATGGAAAGTTTGTGGATGAAGAGTTGGCTGGCCTGTTAGCTTTGGAATACTAAAGATAGAAGGGAGACAGGGACGAAACAAGATTAAGATACAAGTGCAATGACGTCACGACACAAATGCTCAAGATAGAACCACCATGTAGCCATGGCAACCATTTATTCCAAATATTCCAAATAATACAAGGCAAAAGAGGAATTATCCGCCAAAAAGAAAACACACCAGATCATCTTGTCGACATACAAAGAAGAAAAGAACAAAAAGAGAATGAACCGAAACGCCTCAATTTTAGATCAACCCAACTCCGGACCCACTTTCCTCCGATCCCCCGACACACAGAAATGTCAGTCATGGTTACCCTTAACTAAAGAAGTCATCCCCGGTACTCATCCACCCGCCTATCGGGGTTCCCCCTTCCATCCCAAAATCAAACGCCTCCATCCCACCGGGGACACCGGACGCCGAGACCTCTTCCGGCCTTGACATGCCGATAGTCACGGCTGTGTTTGATTTGTCACCCGTGGTGGTCACCGGGTCAGATGGGGCTGAAGATACCATTTGCCCTGGAGACATGTACAGTTGGTTTTGGGTCATCCGTTGGGGGAAATTCAAGTTCATGTCTAGGGGGAAGTCCATCCCGTATGATCCGAGCGAGTTAAAGAAGTCGGGCTGGTTCATTGAGAAGGGCATTTGAAAACCGGGGTTCCCCGTTGGAAAGGTTCCATCATACATGTCGAAGAAGTTCTGGGAACCAGAAAGAGCTAACAGCGCACTGTTTGGGTCCATGGCTAGAGCCCCATTGTTATCCTGTAATGAAAAGTCCTGTTGGAAACCTCGTTGGTTCGGCGTTGAACACTCCATGTGTGCTACTGGTGCTACCGGCATACAAGGCGGTTGTCCCACGTAGCGACGGCGAGGAGTTGGCCCACGTGGTACATTCCGACGGGGCACCTCAACTTTGTTGGTGATATCGGCAAGGGGCGAAAGGTGTGGAGTCCCCATTGCTAAGCCTGAGAGTCGGGCATTCTGACCCACCCTTGACGCCATTTGACGGGCTTCTTGACAGTTTGCAATGTTGTTAGAAGACCCGGATGGAAGTCCTTGGTTCTCCTTACCGCTGGGAAGAATGCTACTAGCGGGAGTATGGGCATTCCCCAGATTGAAGGAGTCGCTCATGATTGTCAAGGCACTTTCGTCGTGTGGCTGTAATGAGCAGTCGAACAGTGACATATTGCTGGTATCACTATCCGTCAAGAAAAGCCCCGAGGAGTCGTTTGTGTATTGTGGGCCTTGAGTTAAATCCATTGATACATCAGGACAGGCAGATCCGTAGACTGTAGGAGTTGCATACGCACAACTAGTTGTGTCTTGGGATCTACCCGCCAATGTAACCTGAACAGCATCACTCTGTATTTCCGTCAAAGGCGCCTTACTCTGATCAACCGTCTGGCTATCACTGGGCCCCGTCGTATTCTGTGTCGCCTCTTGCAAGGCACTCAAGGCCCTCCCACAAGCCTCCAACGAAGCCGAGGTGATTGGCACCGGAATAGTGTTTGGGGAAGTAGTAGTCGGAAGCGGCTGCTGATTTTCAATGCCTCCGGGTGCTGTGGTGGTTGAAGGCTGGGCTGGACTCTCGGGGAATTCTGATCTACGACGGAGGTTGTCGGCTTTTTCACGGGCTTTGGTTACGGCTAAGGCGGCTCGGTCGCGTTTAGCTTTGGTGGTTCGCGGTCGACGGGCTCGGTCGTCTTGACGACGTTCCAGGGCAGCTTTCTCTTCGGCGGCTGTGTAAGTGGATATGTTAGTAACTACTGATTATGTAGTGTAACGATTAGGATCCGTGGGACCCCGCCAACGATGCAACACAGTTTAACTTACACATGTTGTTTTTGTACTCTGCANCTTTGGTTACGGCTAAGGCGGCTCGGTCGCGTTTAGCTTTGGTGGTTCGCGGTCGACGGGCTCGGTCGTCTTGACGACGTTCCAGGGCAGCTTTCTCTTCGGCGGCTGTGTAAGTGGATATGTTAGTGACTACCGATTATGTAGTGTAACGATTAGGATCCGTGGGACCCCGCCAACGATGCAACATAGTTTAACTTACACATGTTGTTTTTGTACTCTGCAGCATACCTCACAGCATGTTTAGATACATAAGGGAGGACGACATTCTGGAACCAATGCTCAACTAAATTTCCACATCAACCGAGGTTAGTCATCATCCAAAATTTTACCATCACCATCACCAAGAGAACTCACATAGACTTAACCCAGTATATGCTCGTCTAGCATCAGTACCCATCCCCTTTTGCANATGCAACATAGTTTAACTTACACATGTTGTTTTTGTACTCTGCAGCATACCTCACAGCATGTTTAGATACATAAGGGAGGACGACATTCTGGAACCAATGCTCAACTAAATTTCCACATCAAACGAGGTTAGTCATCATCCCAAATTTCACCATCACCGTCACCATCGCCAAGAGAACTCACATAAACTTAATCCGGTATATGCTCGTCTAGCATCAGTACCCATCCCCTTTTGCATAAGCTCAGCAAGAGCATCCCATGAATCTTCAGGATTCAACCGATGAATTCCAAGTCTCTTTGGCGATCGTGGGACTACGCGTTTCCAAAAGAATCTCTCCTCAGCCGGACTCCACTGCTTTCCAACCATTGTTTCTTAAGGCCGAGACTGTACAAGGCCAGGCCACGAGGACTTTCTGTCTCTAGTTGCACAAGGCACCGGCCAGGGCCACGGCTGTGTATAGAATCGGCGGTGACAAAGTCCGAGATGAATCGGCTCGGAATATGACACAAGGCAAGGATAAAAATAAAGTGCCGCCGGTGTCGACTAGGCTGTGAGTATGGTGGATTTTTTGGTGCAACAACCGAGTGTCGATGACAGTACAGCGCGACAGTAGGCAAACGAGGCTAGCTGGACTTTTTTTACTTTTACTTCCTTGTGTTCAACTAGCTAGCTGGTGTATCTCGGAAGCCTTCCAACTTGTACGTGTGACAACGACAAGACGTAACAGTGAATGATGTTAGACACGGTACCTCGCGGACAAAGTGGCTGAGTGTGGCTACTTCTGCGTCTGGGTCCACAAGGAAGAAAGTAGAATGACAAACAAAGACGACGGCGTCGGTAGACGTGACGGACGGAGCTTCTGGTGGGACAAGATTGAAGCCGTGGGTACTGCCGATTGATAGTGGTGGTACTAAGAGCGCTTCCACGTCACCTGGTGTTTCGAAACGAGGGCGCGGGTTGGTGAGAGGCAATCTGCCGGGGTTGAAGAAGATTGTGTTGGTGGTGGCGTTGATACAAGTAGACAACAATAGGTGACAATGGTTGAAGACAGACCAGATTCACCGCGGAAGAGGAACAAGATGTGACCTAGCAGGGACTGTCACTATTGACTACCCGTGTATAAGTACCCAGACGAAGACTGTGACGAACGTGGCGGCGCGTTTGTCCTGGGGGACTTCACCTCGTCTAGGAATGACTTTGGAGTGAAGCCGGGTGACGAGGTACAAGACGGGATGAAATGAGAAGTTGTCCTTCTGTAGGGCTCCAAGAGTATAGTGAGTTTCTAGTAGAGAATCCCAGTGTATCCAAGTCCATATGCATATCGAGTGCAGGCGAATGACCCAGACTCATGCAGCCACGGGATCGAATCACCGCCATAAGCTTAAACATTTCAAGTGCAGATAAATCCAGGTCAGCCTTCCCAGTCGCAGAACTGCGTCACAAACATTTGCGGCGGACCCAAAGCTCGCTCCAGACGCCGTCGTGTTTGCTATAAAGTCTAGAAGCCCCAAGGTAGCGTGGTATTCACGGCAGCCAGCCAGCGACGGATGCCCGCATATGTCAACCTTGTTAGGCGACGGAATCCTGCAGTGAAGCAGCCCTACCGTGATGAAACGAGCAGACGGGAGAAGGAGAACAATAGAACAAAGGTTTGAGGAAACATGCATGGAAATCAGTGTATTTGGATATTAATGTTATTACATGGTGCTTTTACTCGAATGGGTTTTGTGGCTCCGGAGCAACGAAGCCTTTCTGATAAAGATAATCATATAACGGCCTCTCAGCTCGAGAGAACTAGAAAGAATCAAAAGTCAGCAGGTTTGTCCCAGCTATACTCAATCGTAAAAATCATCACCAGCCAGCCCGCTTGCTCTCCCGCAATGGAAGCAGCGACTCTCGTAACACAAGCTCCCAAACAGGCAAGTCGATGCGTCGCCCAGCGACCAGCAAAGACTGCCACATGGTTGACAGGAGATACCCTTGTTGTCTGAGTCTGTCTTGACACACTGTCTCACTTCATTGGGCTGACGGGACGCCATGACAAGCACCAGCCGAGAAAATCAAGGAGAAACAACGGTTTACTCAGATACATGGGCGATTTTGACAAACGGAGACCACGTGACTTGCGTGGGATGTAGGTAGTTTAAGCCTTGGCGGGGTATGGTTGGGAATAAGGTGACTTACCATGCTCTTCTTCTCATCCGGAACAACACCGTTTCTGATCCAAAAGCCCCATCCTCCAAGCATATTCGCCAGCATTATATCCGTACTTAAACGGTCACCTACGACTGCAATCTGCGAAGGGTGGGTAACTCCAGTTTCTGGATGGTCCTTGAAATACGCCATGATTTCCCCCGTACATCCGGGCTTCTTAGTATCGTGGGATAACACGGTGACTCCCGTAGCCTCCTCTACCTTTGACGCCAACTCACGCTTATGATCGTAAGAGTCGGCGCCCGCGGTGTTGCTTACAATGAGGAGTTTGCGTCCGGGGTAGGCGGCGCGGAGACGGGCAAAGTGGGACTAGGTTGGAATGGTTAGAGTGGGTTCTTGGTTTCAATCTGATTTTACGTACTGTGTAGGCGGGGTAGACTTCGTTTGTCTCGGGCCAGGCGAAACAATCATCTTTATCCAGTATCACGGCTTTAATGTCTGCCTTTCGGCCTTGTTCTTTCAATGGCGCATCAAGTGGGATTGGAAGGTCCGCAAAAGTCGGGACTGTATGGTGGGGAAGACATAATGATGGCTTCGAAAGAAGCTTCCAAATGTTCAAGGAAGCAGATAAATTGAGATTCATAGTGGCAATATCTACTCTATATCTCCCATCACACCTTGATAATTCACAGCTCATGAAGCAAGGATCTAAAATCATAAACCCTAGAGATACGTCGTGCTTGTGTAACCCTACCAAACCAGCATCGCAGGGATATACTGAACGCGCACAAACGCCACCGAAATTCCACTCAACGCGTGGAATGCGCAGGTGTAAAGCCAACAGACAAATCAATAAACCACCAACGTAACGTTCAACCCTACAAGTTTCATCCCAACCAATCCACACAACCGTACAATGGCAACACGCTCGTACATCATCGGCGGCTCCCCTCTAAAACGCGCCACAACCCCCGGCGGCGGCACAACCACCTCTCCGCGCAAACCACGGCGATCCCCCGGCAGCGCATCCGACAGTGACGGCGACTTTGCAGAATCCACAAATGCCTCACCAACTAAGAAGCGAGGCCGGAAACCAAAAGATCCAAACACGACTACCCCGACGAGAAAACGGACTACAAAGACCCCAAAGACACCTACCAATGGAGCCCCGACACCACGACGACGGGCTGCGGCTGATCAGTCGGCTAGACGGAAGAGTATGGCGACCATGATTGATCGGGCGAATAATGATGACTTGGATAGTGACGACGAAAGACTTGGTTTGGCGAGACAAATCTATGGGAGTTCAGAGGACGAAGAATACGGGACTGACGATGCGGAAGACGACGCTGAGTACTCTGGTGGAGAAGATGACGGCCTCCCCGCTACACCGTCGAAAAAACGAGGTAGAAAAGGTTCAGAAGGCGGCGCCAAAAAGAGACGGACAAAGAAAGAAGCAACCCCCGAACCACCCACGGATCTCCCCGCCCACGAAATGTATTTCTGGCATAATAAACCCGGTCGGTCTGCAACTAGCACTGCAACGCTAGGTGAGCTAGAACTACTTTCTACCGATGAGTACTTTTCACTTGCCCGAGACTTTGCCGATCCGCATGCGGGTGACGTAGCGTTTCTCCAGGCACTTCATGAGGAATCTTTCCCGCAGTGGGCGTTTGAGTTGGTCGAGGGGTTCTCGATTTGTTTATTTGGGATGGGTTCGAAGAAGGCTGTTATGAGGAGATTTGCGACGTTCCTTTCTACTCGTGTGCCGGTTACAGGGCAGAGTCAAAATCGCATTGTCATGGTGAACGGGTTTGCTCGTGCCATGACGTTGCGAGATCTCCTTACAACACTATGGGCTTCCCTTGCCGTAGCTCAAAGACCAGTCAGTGTACAACCGAACGCTCTCCTCTCTGAAATCCTCCAAACCCTCGAGACCCGCAATGAAACCCTCACAATCATGGTAAACTCCGTCGACGCCCCGCCAATGCGAAAAACGCCCCTGCAATCTGCCCTCGCTGCCCTCGCCGCCTCCCCATACATCCGCCTCGTCATATCCGCAGACTCTCCCGATTTCTCTGTCCTCTGGGATGCCGGGCAACGCAGTGCATTTAACTTTGCCTTCCATGATGCGACGACCCTGGCGCCGTTTGCGCCGCCGGAAATTGACCCGGTGGAAGACGTGCATGAGCTGTTGAGTCGGACGAACCGGAGAATTGGCGGGAAGGAGGGTGTTACGTTTGTATTAAAGAGTTTGACGCAGAATGCAAAGGGGTTGTATTTATTGTTACTTGCGGAGGTTTTGGCGGGGATGGACGGGGAGAATACGGGTGGTAGTGGTGTACCGGCGGAGAATCCGACGATTGAATATCGGGTTCTGTTTAATAAAGCTGTGGAGGCTTTTGTCTGTCCTTCGTCTGAGATGGCGTTTAGACAGTTACTCAAGGAGTATGTATTTCCCTGTTTTTTTCAGCACGTACAAAGCTAACATGTCACAGGTTCCAAGACCATCAAATGATTACAAGTACCAGAGACGCCCTTGGTACAGAGATGATCAGTACGCCGTTCCGCAAAGAGGAAATGGAGCAGATTTTGGAAGAGATTGCTCAATAGATTATAGATTGGTTTATTGTAATGATATTAATATTATACACTTGTTGGTTTCTATACCGCCGATTTCACGCACATCCATAGGACTACGGGGACAATGACGTTGTCGTTCCCGCCGGTTAATACGGCTTCGGTCATGCTGGCTATGCTACCACATCCAGCCATTCTAATCAGACTGATTGAATTGTTTACTGGCCATCCGCCAAGTTGTAACCATGAGTTCCCAATGAACAAACCAACAGTAACAGCCACTGCGAAGGCCACACTCCCTTCAAGACTCTTCCCGCCACCCCAGAACCATTTGTGTCTGCCGAAGCGTCTCCCAATAAGTGAAGCAGCTGCGTCACCAAGTCCAACACAGACAACTCCAGCAACCATACTTAAATCACGACTTACTAACTCCCAAGCATCATGTTCTGATTTCGGCATGGAAGATACCGTAAGCCAAAGGGGAATCGCACAGCCAATCAACAAGAAGATATGTGAAATGACCACAGGTCCTTGAAAGTCTCGACCATCGACGTACGGCGCAAGGAAGGAAGCTAGTGGCTTAGATAGTGGAGGTAGCTGGCTGGCGCGGAGTAAATCGAGAAGAAGGAAAAGAGAAAGAGCGAATGAAAGGGCCAGAGAGACGAAAGATGGGTCGATGTAGATAGTTGGGAGAAGCATGGAGACAATGGTGAAGTGGAAGACTTTACGACGGGTATCTACGGCGTAAACGTTGGAAAGCTGAAACACCACGGAGAGGCCTACGATGAGACAAAGAAGCCAGTAACTGGCTATTACGAGACGGGTGTGTGAAGGACCGATGAAAGTTAAACGATTATGTTCTACCCAACCGGAAGTGCAACATCCTGGATCTCCCGGGGCAATACGAGTAGGTAAAGGAATCCAATGCTGCAAGTTACGAAGAGTCACCTGCCAACGAAACTGTGGAATATCACCAAGCAGGTACCCCAAAGCCCACCCGATAGCCTCATAATCAAGTACATCATTCGAAAGGACATAACGAACAGGTAAAAGAATCACAAGGACTAAACAGGCGTAGACATAGCCTGCATACAGCCACTTTCGAGCAGACGCCTGTGCAGCTGTAAGTTTAAGAAACGGCTTCAAAGACATGGATAAAGTCCTTCTCCGACGAGGCCGTACAGGAAGATTACGACGGGGCGACAAAGCAAGGGGTTGTTCATCTGCAGAAGAATACGGCGAAGCCATAGAAAGCGGGGCGTTTGGATCTGTAGGTCCGAAGAAATGCCGCTTTAGACGAAGAGGGTGCATAAGGAGTTGAAGAGGTCTGATCCGTGGGAATATAGTTCCTGGTGGAGACCTGCGGAAACGCCATTTAGGGATTCTGGCAAGAGCTATTGAAGCTAGGATTGGCGGAGTAGTGAGGAGAAGCGTTGATAAAGTGCCGGGCCAGAGAAGGGCGCGGAGAAGTTTCAACTGGGGAGTTGATGGGTGTAATAGTAAATTTACCAGGGCTGTAGATAAAAGAGACAGTTCGGAAGAAAGTAACGACGTTGTTGTTAACATGTGGACGAGACTGCTAACATTGGTGTATAATGGATATATCCAACTTAGTTCCTCAGTGTGACCTTTAACCAAAAGTGTAGGTAACAATGAAACAAGCCAATGAACAGGATCTGTTCCAAGAGGTCTAGTAGCCTCAGATAATGGGATCAGGTCTATCGGTAGTGAAGATAGAGCAAGAATAATGTTCGGGACAATAAGGTATGCCTTGTCTTTGGCTAAGAGAATTGCAGTGCAAAGGGTAATAGCCGGGGGATAAAGTAAAGTGGCCGGATCAAAATCAGTAGGCAATGCAAATGATGTGAGTGTGAGCCAATGATTTCTCCGAACATTCCAAAACAGGATACGAGGTGGATAGATGGCTATTAAAGCCGTATAAACAGCTGCTGCCGCCAGAAGCTCTATACGATGTTAGCATGTCATTAGGATCTCACAGGTCTCATAGGAACTCACCATCTCTCCATTCCCAAACCATCTCACTCCTTCCCTTGATAACCTCCGCAACCAAGCCGCCCACCAAGATAATCTCCACAACTCGTCGTCCAACAATTCTCCATTTCGCAATAACTTCCTTTTCTTTCTTTCCTTTAGTTTCTTCTCCGGTTTCTTCGCCGCCCTCACTCGCCCCTCGTAACCCCTTGTGTGCCCGACTTTTCGGTGCCGGTAGCCCCTTTAGAAAGTGCTCATCGTCGGCTTCCGTTCCGGAGTCACTTACGGAGGAACTCGGAAGTCCAAGATATTTCGGTGTCGAAGAAATATGGTAAGGATGTGGTGAGCGGGATTGTGGACGGCGTTTGATAGCCGCCAAAGTCATTTTGGCACCACTACTAGTAGCGGATTTATCGTCCATTTTAACCCTCAATTCATTCATGTCTGTACTTCTTTAGACATAAAAATCCGACGTCATCAACAACTGGTGATACTATGCCGATGTCCCAAAACAGCAAGTGGCGCTGGGTAACCAAACAGGTAGTTGTTATACGCAGGCGCAGAGTAGCGCAACACCAAGGACACAGTTCCCGTAATTTCTGCTTCGAAATACACGTTACAAAAAGAAAAGCCCTTCAGACGGGTAGAAAAGTACAAATGAAGATCATGAGTGACAACTGTCTCGACTGAAAAAAGATGAAGCAATCTGACTTGTTGTCCACGTCGTTATAAAAAGTCACGGCTCGAACCTGTCCACTTTCACATGCAAGCGACCCATCAATTCCACATCCGTGCAGTCGGCACTCGTGTCATTCCGCCCCAAAAGGATGGATTGCTATGCGATAGGGTTATGATGAGTATAACCCTGGCGATGAACAAAATATCAAAAAACCCTGAATGGCTACCTAAACACCAAAAAAAGATACACATTGTTAGAACCCCACGCGGGACTCGAACCCGCAGCCTTCAGATTAGAAGTCTGACGCCCTACCATTGGGCTAGTAGGGCCTGTAGTGTGTGTGGTGAGGTCAGCTAGTAGGCTACAAGTAGATTTTGCGATTCGGGTGTCGGCATCGGCATTGGTAANGTCATAGGAGGGTTCCTTGGCGCAATGCACTCGCATCTCCTCACCTCTCGAGGCTGGCCCAAAGGACGACACCTTTGTGATCAGCCGCGCCGGGTGAGGTCGTCGTATTGATAGTTAGCTCTGTTCAGGTAGACGATAAATAGAACAACAACAACAACAAAAAATCGGCATTGGTAAGCCACGATGACGATATGAGGGGTGGAGACACAGCCCATGACGCTATAGTGGAGGTGGGTAGGTTAAGGTGGGTAGTACTAGAGCGGAAACGGAGCTAAAGACCGGAAAGTTCTTGGGGGCTATGGTGATGGAGGTGTGACTTTCCAAGGATGATAGATCAGGGACAACTTCAGCTGGGATTGACTTTTAGTTAGCGTGTAGAAAAGGTGTTGGTTAGTCAAAGGTAAAGTCCGATATGACGAAAAGAAANACACAGCCCATGACGCTATAGTGGAGGTGGGTAGGTTAAGGTGGGTAGTACTAGAGCGGAAACGGAGCTAAAGACCGGAAAGTTCTTGGGGGCTATGGTGATGGAGGTGTGACTTTCCAAGGATGATGGATCAGGGACAACTTCAGCTGGGATTGACTTTTAGTTAGCGTGTAGAAAAGGTGTTGGCTAGTCAAAGGTAAAGTCCGATATGACGAAAAGAAAAGAATTCCTTGTTTGGAGGGTAGATGCGATGTTGATATCCACATGAAATATGTTTGCCGAGCAGTTGGTCCTTGCAGACGGTATCAAGAAAGACACATGCATCCTCGCCTATGAATGACCAAGAAATCAGTTCGTCATTGTACGGCTGAACACAGAAACAAACAACCATCCATTAAAGTTTCTATNTAGTCAAAGGTAAAGTCCGATATGACGAAAAGAAAAGAATTCCTTGTTTGGAGGGTAGATGCGATGTTGATATCCACATGAAATATGTTTGCCGAGCAGTTGGTTCTTGCAGACGGTATCAACAAAGACACATGCATCCTCGCCTATGAATGACCAAGAAATCAGTTCGCTATTGTACGGCTGAACACAGAAACAAACAACCATCCATTAAAGTTTCTATTCATAGAACAGCACATACTATAAACTTACCGGTCAAGCTGCGCCCATCAAGAACCGCCCCAACCCAAACTCAAATCGGGCGATACGAGCTGTACTGTCGTTATAACGACACCGATTGGTTGTAACTTTAGGTATAAACGAAACAATCCAGTCAGTAATCCGTCGATCCACCTATGTCTGTGACCTAGACGTCGTCGATTCAGGCCGTTTCAAGTGTGGGTGGCGGCTATCGTCTTCTGTCAACACACAGACATCTATACAATGTGGCGAGTGGAATTCGACACGTCAGGCGGTGAATAAAACATGTGCTCGCTTCAGTATAGTGGCGGAGTCAATTCGCCTTTACCATTATATTGGCTGACACTGTTATGTGCAACCCAACTGTAACTGTATTGTGAAATTCCGGCCCCAAATCGTCAGCATCGCCTGAAAAAAAGCCCCTGGACGTTCTTTCTTGAAGTGGTCAAAAAAAAANGGGTGGCGGCTATCGTCTTCTGTCAACACACAGACATCTATACAATGTGGCGAGTGGAATTCGACACGTCAGGCGGTGAATAAAACATGTGCTCGCTTCAGTATAGTGGCGGAGTCAATTCGCCTTTACCATTATATTGGCTGACACTGTTATTGTACAACCCAACTGTAACTGTATTGTGAAATCCAGGCCTCAAATCATCAGCATCGCCTGAAAAAAAGCCCCTGGACGTTCTTTCTTGATATGGTCAAAAAAAGTTATACTGCGCAAGTTATACTGGACAAGTTATCCTTGGGCTTTCGAGGCCTGACGGATCCTTTTCTATANGCCTTTACCATTATATTGGCTGACACTGTTATGTGCAACCCAACTGTAACTGTATTGTGAAATTCCGGCCCCAAATCGTCAGCATCGCCTGAAAAAAAGCCCCTGGACGTTCTTTCTTGAAGTGGTCAAAAAAAAAAGTTATACTGCGCAAGTTATGCTGGACAAGTTATCATTGGGCTTTCGAGGCCTGACGGATCCTTTTCTATATAGTCCTCGTCCTGTACGACGTGGTTGTTGCTGCCTTTTGTGGCGGGGCTTTTTTTTTCGTGGTAGTTTCTAGGGATAGAAGGGGAAGGGGATATCGCAAGTCGGAGAAGGTTGGATTTACGGGGATGGCTGTGTGAATAAGGAGCATCCATTTTGACCAAGAAGGGGCGGACAGATCTATCACGGGGGCGTAGCGTGGCGTGACTGAGACTTTAACTGATTATACTGTTCTATCATCTCTATTTCCTCGTTACTACCGATTTATTTATATCCCGCATTCCGCGCAACATCCGTCCGTATCTATCCGTCTTCGTCCATCCCATCTTCGTGTACTTATTCCTTAGTGCAATCCTGCCTCCCTTCGACGATAAACTTTGACCCTCAACCGACCCATATAGAGCTGCATGTTGCAGCTTTATTGGACTTTTTTAGCAACGAATACACCACCTCGTGTTTCTCATTTTTTTCCGCTTCAGCGCTCCTGCGTGTGGTTGGCTGATTGACGGCCTTTTGCTACCAGCGGAACCGACTTTATTTGACTTATCCTAGACCGTCTTGCAAGCTTCCTTGCTTGAATTTTGGTACTCGGACGTAGAATTGCCGCTGTTCTTTACATAGTCCGTCTTGTGTATCCTCCGACGGATTTTATTCCTGGTCTTGGGCTTATTCTATATTCAGCTTCCTGGTTATACATTCATACATATATACCCTCCAGGTCTCTCTTCTCTTTCGGCTTGCTTTCTCTTTTCCTGTCTCCAGTCTCAAAACCCATCACAAGACTCGGAATACGGAAAGAAGAAGAAGAAGAAGTTCACAATGACCCCTACTATCATCACAGAAAAGGCCTCTGTGCCTCTCCCTCCCCCAGCTACCGCTACCCAGCCTGAAAAGTGCCGTCGTGTTGGTATTCTCCGTGTCCTCATGGTCGCTACTCTCATTTTCACTGCCTTTAACATTGTTCCTCTCTTTACGCAATGTCCCCACCACCACCCCGATATCCCTACTGTGGCTGTAGATAAGGTCTCTCAGTTACACGGACGTGATATCATCGTTGAGATGATGAGAAGGGCCAATGAGACTACCACTACTGAGGCTACGCCAACTACTTCACAGTCGAGTACCACCCAGCAGACTACTCTTACTACCTCTACCTCTCAGAGTAGCCAGAGTTCTGCCCAGACAACGGCTACTTCGACGGCTACTGAAAGCTCCTCATCATCTGAGGCCCCTACTACTACGACTGATTCACGTACGACTTCCTCGGTGAGCAGTGCTTCGACTGGTTCGAGCACTCAAACTTCTTCCACATCATCATCTGCATCTTCAGCATCAACAACTACTGCATCTTCTACATCTGCTTCCGAGTCTTCCACCTCCAGTGATGGTTCTACTACTACAAGTACTTCTACCTCATCCACTTCCTCCTCATCCTCTTCGAGCCCGGCGACCACGACCACGACCGAAACGAGTCTGACGTCAAGTTCAACATCGAGCACCTCCTCGAGTTCTTCCACGTCAACAGACTCCACGTCCACTTCGTCCAGTACGGGTAATTCCATTCCTTCATGATCTTCAAGTGAAGACTCTCATTCAAACTTACTCATTACGCAGCATAATCGTTTGAACAAAGAGCTAACATGTTCCAGCTTCTACTACCGCTGATCTCACTACTTCGGCTTCCTTGACCACTTTCACCACTACCAACTCGGCCGGCAGCGTCGAGCTCGTTACCTCCACCAGCATGGTAGTTGTTCACGCCTCCAAGAGCTCCACTGCTGCTGCCTCCGCCACTAGTGCCGCCGATCTTCAAAACGGCGCGGCCAACTCTGCTGTTGGTCTTTCAGGGCTCATCGCCGCCCTTGGCCTGTTGATGATTTAGAAGACGAATGATTACATACATACAAGGGGTTTGGTTTATTAACCACGTTACATATTGTTGATAGATAAACGGCCTGGTTCAGGATCGTGCTATGGTGAGCGTCTAATTATAGAGAAATGAATATATGCATAATGTAATTAGATATGACAATACTGTTGATAAACTTGACTTAACCAGGCCCAATCTTGGGCATGTCGTGATGTTCAGATAACTTGGATAAAAACACATTCATTTCTTCAACGCGCTCCTTGTGAGTCTTAAGAAGCTCCGGATTGGACATGGCGTTCTTTTGAAGTTCAAGGAACTAAATCTAGTTAGCAAGTATTCCACAACCTTCATAACAAGCGAACTCACCTTCTTGCGTTTCACATCTTGGAATCGTCTTTCAGCTTCAGTCATGTGTCCACCAACAGGCTCATCATTATCCTCATTACCCTCTTGTTTCGCCTTCTCTTTCCCCTTAACGCCGTCATCTTCAGAAGCGACAGCCTCAACAGCCTTAGCCAGCTTCTTATCCTTCTTCTTCTTACTCTTCTTCCCCACCTTCGCGCCCTTCAAACGCAAGGCTCCGCCGCTCACGGCAGAATATTCATCCAAGGGCATCAAAAAGGTTCAATATATAACGTCACGATAACAAATGGATAGGGAAATCAACGAGTTTGGAGGGAAATTTAAGATGAGAATTAAACAGAGTAGTCGCGAAAGGCTGAATGTGGTAAGTCTGGTTAGGCGGGATTAAACGCGGTATAAGCGGCTAATAGACGCGTAAGCGCTCTCGGTAAGCGAATATGTGGTGAGTTCTTTGACTTTTGGGATTTCCATGCGACGAACAAAGATGATGCCAAGGCTGATGAGATTCACGACAATTGATCGATTATCCTGGTCGTGACTCTCTTTGTTCAACGAAACTTATCCCAGCCTGCCGTCGAGATATACTGAAATCTACAGTGGCGTAAATTGCGCCACACCTAAAAGACGCCACATCTACGCTGCATCTCAAGCCTCCGAGTCTGAACTATCCAGATTTCAAGCTACTTCAATCTTTTGTCATTGTCCAAAATCTTGTGTTTCTCCTCGTTTACCCTCGTTTACGGCACATTCGATTCTCGCCTATGTACATAGCCACCCCCCACAAATCTTCAACAATTCATCCGATTACTACTCTTCATTCACTACACTCGTTATTGAGCTTACTATTCAGAAACCAGCTATTGACAGCCAACTAGCTCGACTCCAGTGACCTCAAAGAAGGCTCCCTCCGAACACCCCTGTTCATAAAGTCGGCCCCTGCACTCTGACATCCGGTGTCATGCCGCTTATGCCCACTACTTTAAAGCTAATCTTTATTTGACTCTTAATCAACCATCTTAATACATACAACCCTCTGCGACCACACCACAAGCTTCACGATTTCACGAATAGACGACGGCCTATTGCCTTGTATAAAACGCTTCTGTAGCCTCTTTTCACGACCCTATCATCATTTATAGAATATATCTCAAGACTCCGAACTCGAAACATAGAACCATCCACGATGGCCCCCCATCGCGACTCGCTCGAGTTGGCCTCGCTGGCTAGTTCTAGCGTCCACTCCGGCCACGAATCCGTCTCTTCGCGCCAATCCATAAGTTCCTCCCGCCGAGCTTCTCTTGAACGCGACGACCCCCTCGACTTTGAAACCTCCAATGCACTAGCCGCTGCTCGCACGAATAGAAACCGTGGATACTCAGTTGCATCTTCTTTTGACTTTGCGGGGTCTCTCTTTCCTTTGAGTTCGACGACGGGTGGTGCTGGATATGCGCCATTGGGAAGTTCTAGTGCGGGAGCTATGGCGCCAAGTGGTGGTGGTTTAGGCGGTGCCTCTTTGGAGAAACATAAGACTTTGACATATGTCAATGGGTTATCATTGATCATTGGCATTATCATTGGAAGTGGTATATTTTCTTCGCCAAGTCAAGTCTCTTCCAAGGTTGGCTCACCAGGTGCTGCATTGGTAGTATGGGTTGTTGCTGGCGTGTTAGCGTGGACGGGAGCGGCTAGTTATGCCGAGCTAGGTGGTGCTATTCCACTAAACGGTGGCGCGCAAGTATACCTTGCCAAGATCTTTGGTGAAATGTCAGGATTCCTCTTCACTTGGGTGGCCGTATTAGTCCTCAAGCCCGGATCAGCTGCGATCATCGCCATCATCATGGGCGAGTACTTTGTACGGGCATGGATCGGCGCCGAAGCAGAGACCATCAACCCATGGGTGTCCAAATCAGTAGCTATGGCTGGGTTAATATTTGTGACGTTTTTGAACTGCGTCTCGACAAAACTCGGTACCAAGATCAATGACCTTCTAATGTTCCTCAAGTTTGTTGCACTCGTAGGTGTAGCCATCATCGGAATCGTAGTGGCTGCAACCGGCTGGACAGCTTCGGGAGAATACAACACTGATTGGAAGGACAAGGGCTGGTTCGAAGATACCAATTGGGACGCTGCGTCTTTTGCTTTGGCGCTTTACGGCGGCCTTTGGGCGTACGATGGTTGGGACAACGTAAGTTTCTACCACACTCGATTTATCATTTATCCCGCTGACTAACATCGTTTCTAGACCAACTTTGTCGTCGGAGAGTTCCGTAACCCTACCCGCGATCTCCCCCGTGTCATCCACTCGGCGATGCCCGTTGTCATCTTTGGTTACTGCCTTGCCAACGTCGCCTACTTCCTTGTTCTCCCCATGGATCTTTTGAACTCTACCAACACCGTCGCTGTGCTCTTTGGACAGCGGGTATTCGGTCGTGTCGGGTCTCTTGTCTTTGCCTTGGTGGTCAGCGCCAGTTGCTTTGGTGCCTTGAATGCTAGTACATTTACATCGTCGCGTCTGGTGTATGCTGCTGGTAAAGAGGGGTATATCCCCGCGCTATTCGGCCGGATCGGTGTCCGCGCTGATGGCTCTGGATATGGTGGCAATGTTGGGGGACGTCGTGGGTGTGTTGGGCGGGCTGTTGATACGTTTGTGCGTGACGATGAGGCCGGGTTCTTCTATACACCCGTCAACGCATTGGTTCTTAACCTTCTTTTCACGAGCGCCTACGTCGTCATGGGCGAATTCAGCACACTACTAACCTTCTACGGCGTCGCTGGATACACCTTCTATTTCATCACTGTTCTTGGTCTAATCATTCTTCGTGTCAGGGAACCTGATCTGGAGCGCCCATATAAAACCTGGATTACCACGCCCATAATCTTTTGCTGTGTATCGTTATTCCTTCTTAGTCGCGCGGTGTTTGCCGAGCCGGTACAGACAGTGGTTGTTATTGCATTTGTAGTGGGTGGTGTGCCTGTGTACTTTTGGCGGTTACATGGGCGTGATCAGGTTAGCGTGCGGAAGGATTACGGGGAGAAGAAGTGGTGGCAGTTTTGGAAATCAATTTAAAAACCTCATGGGTCTCTTTTTGTTGTTTAATCTTCTTATATCGTACACATTATGAATCTTCTGAGATCTACCTACTTCTTACAGTTCACCACCCAGCGTCTCAGGTGGGGCGAATAATGTGCCAATCCTGTTCGCATTCTTACTGGCCTTCTTGTAAACTCCCAAACCATACTCATGATCCGTAGCGGGTTCGATGTACCTAAATGTCCGTCTACCACGCTTAACACCCAACATATCTAGCGCATCAGATGCCTTCTGTGGCATCACCGGGAGTAACAAGATACTCGCGACACGGGCAGCTTCCGCCGCTACATAGATAGTTTCCGAGCGAAGAGAATCGCTCATTTCCTTCTTCCACGGCTCTAGGTTAGATAAGAACCGGTTGGTCGTGTACAGAAGGGCCTTGATAGCACGGATAGCATTGCCAGGCTTGTGAGCTTCAAGGGCCTCTTGATAACGGTAAATGGTCTCGTTGACGGGGAGGTATGTGTATTGCTCGCCCCTATGAGCCCGCACGCAATCGGCGATGGCCCATTTGGATGAGCGGGTTAGTCGGGCGAGAAGGTTGCCGTAGGTAGCTTGGAGATCTGTTTTGTATGCTGCTTCGACGTTTTCGTTGCTGTAGTTTGCATCGTTGTCGATGGCACCATCACGGAGAAGGAAGTATCTCACAGCGTCGATACCGTACCGAGCTATAGCCTGCTCAGGGGAAACGGCGTTACCCGCTGATTTAGAAATCTTGGCGTTGTCCATGAGCCAGTGGGAATGGCTGATGATCTTCTTAGGTAACGGGAGATCGAGGGCCATAAGAATAGCGGGCCAATAGACTGCGTGGAAACGGATGATGTCTTTTCCCACAACTTGTAGGTTTGGTGGCCATTGGGGAAGATCTGGAGATTGAGATGAGGGATAGCCCGTTTGGGTAAGGTAGTTGACTAAGGCATCAATCCAGACGTAGATAATCTGTTCCGGGTCATTTGGGACGGGAATACCCCATTGGAGACGAGAAGCGGGACGTGAGATGGAGAGATCAGTGAGGTTGAAAGTGACCCAGTGGCGGACACTGTACATGGAAGTCGCAGGTTCAACCCAGTTAGGGTTCTGTTTGAAGAATTCAAGGAGGCGTTCCTTGAAGGCGCTGAGGCGGAAGTGGTAATTTTTCTCGGTGATGTACTCGACCACGTTACCCGTCTCACTAGCTACTCTCATGACCCGACCATGTTGAGGGAGATACTTGGACTCTGTTTGGGATTCCGGGTAAAAACATTCATCACCAACCGAATACCACCCCTCATGCGCCGCCTCATAAATGAGTCCCTTCTCCTCTAGTTGTTTCCAAACATGTTCCACGACCTTCCGATGTCTCGGCTCCGTTGTTCGAATGAACTTATACCTGCTCAATTCCATCGTCTTCGCAAGCTCTTTAAAAGCATTCGCATTCTCGGTGCAAAAGCTTCCAACGGGGACGCCAGCTTTGGCGGCGGCTTGTTGCACTTTTATCCCGTGTTCATCGGTGCCGGTGCTGAGGTAAGTGGGATCTTCGAGGAGATCACGGTAGCGGGCGAAGAAGTCGGCGAGAACCATGGAGTACATGTGACCGATGTGGGGGACTAAAATCGTTAGTGTCTGTTTGATACTTGACGTGGTGATGGACATACCTGCGTTGACGTAGAAAATTGGCGTGGTCACGTAGTAAGGTGATGGGGCAGCGGGCCTAGCAAATTGAGTAATAGAACATCGGGCCACCAATGGAACCCGCACGGATGGATGTCTCCATGCTGGTCTGGTGAGCGCCGGAAGCCGCTGAATCAATCTCATTTTGGCCGATAACCAATGAAATCTCATCAAGTCTTCAATTACATGATCCCAGTTCATCACATAACATCGTCAAAGTCTATTTCTATAATGTGGGTTATTAGTCATTAGGGTTGCTGTCGCAGGATTTGGCGTTGCCAGGGCAGATGGAATAATTCCTATTTTTAGCTGAAAACGCCAGGGACTATCACGACATGGTGTGGGACTAGAAGGTACATATTATCCACAACTTTATAGAGTATAAGCCATGCGTGCTCCCGGAGTCATGATTTGATACATGTGATCATGTAGTCTTACAGAGCGAGGTGACTTGAAAGTATAACCACTTGCCTGGTTGAGATTCGCCCGACGGAGAAAACAAGTAAAACCCGCACAACTGATAGACAATGGGATACATCAGCATATTACTGTGTCAAAAATATGTGTAATCTGTACTTCGTTGTAGTTATTGCTTCTATTCTTCCTTCTATGCGAAGGGTTTTGTTGCCGTTCTGTCCGTGCAGTTTCTTACTTTAGGACCGAAGTCTGGGCTCGTAACCAGCGAATGCTAAACCGACAGGGCATCCGCTGACAGCAAATTCTGGTAGTCAATAGTCATACTCATAGAAGGAAGTATACTTTGCCACCACTGGCTTACAACCCCGGCAGTAAGCGCATATGTACGTGCATGTATGTTGAACACTCGGCAATGATGTCTGGTCAAATAACACAATACCAATAATTTCACGAGTCCATTGCGCAATTTGGGAGGCCCCGCTCCTGTAGAGTCCTGCCATAGTCGCCTTCGTCTAGATATTGACAACTCTAGCCTCCTAACTACTACTTTGTAACGCACTGGCTATAAACAGTAAACAAAACTGCACGTTGTATGTGGAATCCTCAAGAAGCTGAAGGCTTTGTTGTTGATTCAGTAAGGTGCGGTGAGAATAGCTGCGACTTGGTTGAGGCATACGATAGAAGAAGAAAAGGGGAAGTTAGGTGTTGTTTGTTCTGTGATTTTCTCGGTGTTGTTTTGGTTTAAATGCACTCATACATACATGCGTTGATGACGAGATGACGTTTGTTGAGACTGGCTTTTTGTTTCGTGTACCCCATATAAGTGTATCAATCGACCAGTGGAAGGAGTTAGCCATCTTTTCCTATGAAATACCGTGTATTCAGAAGGTCAATTTACCCCGCAAAGATTCCCATGACAAAGCCCTATATGAATCTCATGCAATAGACTTTTGTCAAGATGACAAAATACTTACAAATTACCCTTTCAACGTTACAGGCTTGTCCTACGGGAAGTTCATCTGATGTTAGGACATACCTTCCTATTTCTCCTACACTAAATCTACATCTTTGTGTCACTCTGCGGGCCGTCCTCTCTCGCGTTATACAAGGGATAGCAGCATGTGACAAGTAGCAACGGCATACCAACAGCCACTATCAACAAGATATTATCGAAACTACCGACAGTTAATAACACTTAGCAGTAGATTGTGCTTCATTTATGCTAAATTGTACGTGGGTTGACTTCTGAGGAAATAGCAAAAACTACGCAGCATTCTTCAATACGCACAAAACACAAGTTAGATGAGAGATATATTTCTATATTGATGTATATAGATAGATATGTAGATATGTTATTTGACCCTGACGTACAAAGTACCGGCGGGCCCGCTCTGTGACGGGTTGACGATGATATATGTTTATAGTGTTATCTAACACTCCTGGGCTGACCCTTTCGACCCGCTCTGTGGCGGGTTGACGATTATATATGTTTATAGTGTTATCTAACACTCCTGGGCTGACCTTTTCGACCCGCTCTGTGAGCTGATCTATTTTGCTCGAACCATAGTCTTTTCTGCGCAGGGTTCGGCCAATTCCAGGCTTTCTGGGTTTCATTAGCAGCAAAACGACAGATGGAACGTGAGGCCACAACATTGAGATTAGTCGTGGCCTCACCCCCACCATCTCTCCCAAGATGTTTGCCATATCGACCTCCACTCAACTCCGGACCTCGGATCCGAAACATAAACATCCCGTCAACCACGATGTCATGGACGTCGACAGTGCACGGGTTTCGCAGGTTAAACCTGCCTTCAGTAAGGATGGTTCGTCTGGTGGAGGTAAAGCGAAGAAGTGGGTTAAGCAGGGACAGAGTCGAAGCAGCGGAGGTGGACAAGCTGAGGGAGCTAGTGGGTCTGGTGGAAGAAGCTCAAAGGTCGAGGCTGATGATGATTCGGAGTATGGACCTTGCTCTTACTGCGGTGGAGGATGACTCTGAATCGGGAAAAGAGTAAGCTTCTACAGTAGTCGCTTCTTGACGCGCTGCACGGCCACTCTGCTGAACAAACTCCATTAAACCCCACAGTGCCTCTATGTGAATGACCAACCGGCCTCCTGCCACATCAATACCGGTTCCAAGTGCCGGCGTCGTACAAATGGTAGGAGGGCCCTGGCGTAAGCCCATTCCCGACCCAATCCTCGTAGCCCTGATGTCCCCGCCTGCAGTCTGGCAGGGCACGTCTGTATCCCTCACCGAGCCCTTCTCCAACATTTCTTCAGACGAAACGGCATGGTAGTGGTTGGCACCGGTATCGACAAGTCTGTAAATACTTACGAGTCTGTGAGGAGAGCTGGTGTTAATGGATGCAAATATGGGACGGGGCGAGGGCGAGGAGGGAACTAGAGGAGAGGATATAAGAGGAGGAGGCATACCGATGTGGTCGAGCTCGTCGTCGTCGTTGTTTGCTGGAGACGAAGACGGAGCTTGGACGGAGTTGACCCGGTTCGGCCGTGATGGCTTGGCGGAACGTGGCTTGGCTGACTTGTTGGTGCCATGACTGGAGCCGTTGTTGGGCTGAGAGGTGGCGGTGGGCTTGGGACGGCCGTTGAACCCTTTGGTGGTTTGGCTTTGGGGGCAAGTCCACTTTGTGTGCCCAAGGTTCGAGCAGTTCGGACAGGGTGTCTGTGGCTTTGGCGCTGGGCCTTGCATATCGGGAGCCAAAGATTCCCGGCGGAGAGATGCAAGGAGCTGGTCGTAACCCTGGCCTTGTAGCTGGCGCCCGAGAGCCTTCCAGCGCTCATTGATGGGGGGAAGAAGAACGGCGCACTTGTTCTCCTCCTCCAAGACAGCACCCACAGATTTCGCCTCCAGCATAAGGTAGACAAAGGTGATCAGAAAGGCGGCTAGGTTCTGCCCTGGGGCAAAGTTGAATGTATGGAGCTTAGTGTAAAAGTCCGTCTTGGATTGGCGACCGGAGCCAACAACATGAATGCGGATGGTCTCCAGCAAGTCATAGACAGTGGCGGAGTCATCTGGGATCTCGGCATCCAACGCATCGCTAAGGGATTTGCGGATGCGCATTTTCACTCGGGCAGCTGACATTGGAGTCATCTTTTTGATATTTTGAGCAGTGACCCCGATAAGTTCTAGGAAACCCCGGATTTCCCGAAACCATCTGGCGTAGTTGGCAACACCGAGCAGTGTCGTTGTTGTCTCCCAGCCATACTCCTTGAGTGCCTGGTCTTAAACGAGGCCCAAGTCTTAGTAAGTGCCACGGAATACTTGATGTTATGGCGACGGGTGGATGTCCGAAAGTACCGTGGCGAAACTTTAGGAAGGTCGAACCCCCAAGGCTCCTCATAGAAGGGAAGTAGCTTTGGCGGAAGGGTGGCAGTCAGATGCAATTGCGGGATGCCCGTTTTTCCAAACTCCAGTTGTTCCAGCAGTTCTGGTCTGTACTCGACACCATCAATCATTGGTGTATGAGTGGTGTATCCATTTTCTATCGTTATACTCTCATTCTGAACGTTAAAGTCGCCCTCCTGAGGACCGACGACTCGTTTTAGGAACGGTTGGTCTTGGTGCGTTGTAAAAGATCGATGATTTTATGAAAGAACAAGTTGACTGAAACCGAGAGTATAGAGTGTAACCGGTGGTGGAGTCAAGACTTTCATCTGGGGGGGG
>JSUI01006528.1:28472-67241 GCA_000833645.1 Huntiella omanensis | reverse complement strand
GGGGCCAATAGACGCTGGTCAGCGGCAAGCATGATCGTCGATGTAGGGGATATTCATTCTCCCCAAAGCGGGCATCAACACAGCTCACTGATGGCACAGAGAGTATTCCCGGCCCCCGGGCCGCTCCTATAAGCAAGACCTAATAGTCTCTTTTACCAAAGTAAAAGTGCCAGCACCCAATGGACCAATTCAAAGGTATCTACCTTTCCAGAAGCGATGACACGTCCATTACCCCTCTATCATCTCCACTAACATGGTTGTGAAAACCCTACCGTCTTACAGATGCGGTGTTATTAACCCTATACCGCTTTGACCGGAAACTTTGCCCCACGTCATCCATCATTGCCAAAGCATCTTATCGATAACGTCCATTATCGATACCGCGCGAATGAATTCCACCCCAAGAGGATCAACATCGCGATAGTCAACACACCTCTTTGATTGCCCAAACCACGCAACCCCACCAAACCCATCAAAATGGCCACCCCAACCGCCCCCCACGTCCTCACCTCCGAGATGCAAACCAAGCTCTCCAGCGAAGGTTCGTTTCCCCCCGTACACCTCTCCACAAACCCCACTAACTCCTCCCAGGTGCTAACAACTTCATTGACGCCTACTACCACACTCTCAACAGCTCCGCAAAGTCCATTGAACAATTCTACATCACCACCAACGCCAAATACACCGCCGCCGCCCTTCCCTGCCAAATCACCGCCAACGGCACCCAAGTGGTCTCGCCTACCGCCTACGCCGACCTTGTACGATCCCAGGGTTCCGAGGTCCGCTATGAGGCGGAGGCTCTTGACGCTCATGTTATCAACCCGGTTTTCGCAATTGGCGCGCCGGCAAACATGCAGCCCAAAAGTAGTCTTATGGTGCAGGTGACGGGGAAGGTGATTTTTGGAAAGGGGGAGGGGAGGGAGCGCAGACCGTTTTCCGAGGTGTTTATTTTGGTGCCGAATTGGGATTACTTTGCGCGGAATGC
Source organism: Huntiella omanensis (assembly GCA_000833645.1). Lineage (NCBI taxonomy): Eukaryota > Fungi > Ascomycota > Sordariomycetes > Microascales > Ceratocystidaceae > Huntiella > Huntiella omanensis. The sequence goes on along the minus strand of JSUI01006528.1, from coordinate 66,256 downwards.
GCCGCAGGGTCTGCGGAGATTCCTTGTTATGACACAAAACTACCGTGTTCTTATGGATTAGAGTACACACAAAACTTGCAAGCATCTTTCTTCATATTCCCAGCATATACAGACATACATAAATACCTAATTTGTAAATTTAAAACGCCAACTGCATCTTCCGGAACTTCCAGTAATTCGCTCTAATAGGATCCCACTTCTCCTCCAATCTATCCAGGCAGACCTTAGCAGCCTCCTTCTCTCCCTCACTAACCAAAATATCAGCCAAAAAGTCCAACGCAAACGAACTAGTAACCTCTTCCTCCTCTTTACCCAAATCCTTTGCAAAGCTCTCGACAAACTCTCTCTCGGTCGCCAAAGACCGTCCACCCTTAACAAGCACACCACGCAGGTAATTCCATGGCGATGGGTTCTGTGGCGCAACGGCAATCTTTTCCTTAGCATAAGCGATCTCGCGATCAAGAATCTCCTTAGGAACCTTAGGATCAGCCTCAGTAGCGTGAACAGCGTCACCCGAGCTAGCCTTAGGATCCGAAAAGACAATAAAGAAGCGGTGGGACCAAGCAGAGTTGTTGCGCAAGTCCTCCTCAATGTAGTTCTGCACATTCATAAGCTCAGGGAGACTCCACATCTCCAAGCGACGGACGAGCCACTGGCGGTAACTCCACACGTGGTAGTTCTTCGCATCAGCCTTCAGCATTTCAAAGATGAAGGCCGTTTCACTCCGAATCAACTCGGCCTTGCGCACCGGGTCTGCAGCAATCTGCGCATAGTGGTGGGCAATCAACAATTGTCTGTGATGCCAAATCTGGTAGTTCTTAAGGTACTGTAGCGAAACCTGGTTAAGCCACTCAATCTCCTCATCCATGGAGACTTCCAAAGCCTTGTGGATGCGGAACCGGTACAGCCAAACGGTGTAATGCGCCGGGTTCAAGTTAATCAGATGGGCAGTCAACCGGTACGCACGCTGGGTATGTTCATTGACGGACATGAGGATGCGCAGGTAGGCGGTGGCCTCGGCGTAAGCCGGGGGGTAACTGATTTCAGCGAGTGAGTTGGCAGGTTCCTCAGCGGGGATGGGCGGGACGTCATCCCACTCGGGGTCCGTAGCCAAACTTGCGATTGGCGCATAAAGTTCCGGGTTCAGCGTCATTTCGACTTAGTTTTCAGTAGTCTCAGCTTTCTCTACATTCGCCAAGTTAGCCCCCAAATCAAACCACCACCGTCCCTTCCAAAAACTCACCTAAATTCCCTCTCAAAAACTCCTCAAACTTAACAAATCTCAATTCCAATTCGTCCGTCGAATACTCCGCAATGTCCCTTCCGTTCTCGTCAACACCCCAGTTATAATCCTTCTCAACCCGACGAAACGGCAAACCCTCTTTCGTCGACGTCTTCCAATACTCTCTCTCAGCCTTCGCGTTAGCAAAGACCTCTCCGTTAGCAACTTGCGGAAGCAGTCGTGCGTTAGCCCACTTAGTAAGCTCAGCAGGTGAAAGACTAGAAAGGCCGGCGTTGTCGACCTGTTCGGCGTGTGGGTTGGTAGCGTAGTAAGCGGTTAGTGAGCGGGCGGCCACGGTCGTTGTGGTAGGTGTGGCTGGATGAAGATCTCTTGTTAGTTCTGGGGGTCTTTGTTGCTGGGAAAGTATCTGGATGACCTGCCTGTGTTCGACTTCGCAGCAGTTTGGGCCTTTGGTGGCATAATTTTTAAAAAGAACAAAGCAGAGTTCAAAGGTGAGAGCAAGTTGTCAGTTTTATATCCCGGGGTTATAAGCGACTTTCCTTATTATTGTTCGGATCGCGGGGCCCTTGGATTATCGAATGGCTTGATAGTGGGGCTAACCAGGCTGATCTAATAACAGTATTTTCTCGCGATATGCACTGTCTCATCCAACGTCAAATATGTAATACTCTACAGTGTCCGTACAGTGTATACTATGAACGACTGTCCCAATCCGGAATCGAACTTTCATTCATCATCTACAACAATGGAAACAACTGACACAACAATGCATCCTTATGTCACATGTACCCCAAAACAGAGAAAATCATAAGCAACATGAAGTTTGCATACTTATATACTTGTCATTATTCTGCCATAAAGCCGTCTTCGTCTAACTACCATTAAACACTCACCCCCATTAAAGCCTAGAGCCCAGCCAACATAGAGAATAGAGAAACAAAAGACAAAAACCGCACTCCTGTATTCCCAAGACCAAAGAAACAAAACGCCCCGCCCCAAGCCCATAATACATCAAATGCAAACAATGACAAAAGGAAACTCAAAAGGCATCTCTACAACTACTGGGGTACGATGGCGCCTTCCTTAACGCGCCAGAACTTCCAGCCCTCTCTCTCGCCTGTTTGTCCGTGGACTCCGACGAGTTTCTCTACGCCTTCGGTACCCTCCGCCTTGAGAAACTTGTCAACGTCAATTTCCTCGCCACCAAAGTCGTCTTCTTCGCTACCGTTCTTGAGAACAGCGGGCCACAAGACACCAATACCATCACAGCCTACCGACGTTTCAAACTGTTCATAACCCTCCTCTGCGAGTCTTTCATTCAGACGCGCCAGCTTCTCTGGTGGCGTGTTCGGCTTCATAAGCGTAATAGAGCAACCACCGCCACCTGCACCAGTCAACTTGGTCCAACCAATACCTTCGTGGTCCGCTAACTCGCGAACCCGCTCTAGGCGCGGATGTGAGACGCCCAGTGCGACCAACAGGCCATGGTTAACCCGCATAAGCTCACCCAGACGGAAAAGATCCTGCTCGCTGTTGTGATCAAAGGTTTCCTCGCTCAAAATGTCGTACGCCGCATTCGTAACGTTGTCCATGGAGTCAAGGATCGTGTTCACCAACTTGGGGTGCGTCGCCTTGAGACTCCGGACCTTGTTTAACTCAGCGGCTGTTGACTTGGCCTGCTTTGTGTCTACCAGCAGTAGCGGCAGCTCTGGGAAGTCCCAAATGGGCTTGACAATCTGGGGGAGACCCTCCCGTCTCTGGAACACAACACCCTTACCCTGGGTAGCTACAGTGTTGTCTACACCCGAAGGTGTTCCGTGAATGCACATTTCCGCGACAAAAGCCCAGTGGTTGATGCGTTCCACCTGTGTCCGCGCTTCGTCAGACGGCTGATCGGGGTGGGGTCCCGAGAGTGCGCGTAGCTGGACAAGCAGTGCAGCTGAAAGACACACAGCAATAGATGCACTGCTTCCCAGGCCAGCGCCAATGGGAATAGTCGAGCGCAGAGTGTAAAGACAGCCAGGGAAGGACTGCGATCCGAGCGACAAGAAGAGGTATAGGAAAGAAGAAGCAGATGCTATGTGGATCTTGCGAACCTCCTCCGGCTTGTCGGGCGAGATGTTGTCAAGATGGGGCTGAATAGCAGCCACAAGATCATCATCTAGTTGTGTCACGCGCGAGTAGTAGTACTTCTTCTTTTCGGGAGCGTGGAATGATGCCCATGGCAAATCATCGATGTTCCACGTGTGTTGGAGGTCGATGTCTGGAAAACGCAGTGAGACCACCCGGCGAGACTTGGACAGAGTCGTAACATGAAGATATGAACGGAGAGAAATGGCAGCGGCAATGGCAGCCTATGTGTAAAAGCAAAGTACATACGTCAGTTTTACTGTCAAGATACATCAAACTTGTTTGCGCCAGGGGATAGCGGAACGTAGCCGGCGGCCAGCATGCCGAGTAGTGGGGACTTACCTTGCCATAAACAACAGAATGTTCACCAAAAACAATCACCTTTCCGGGAGCAGACACCATAAAGGGCGGCATCATGGGGGTCGAGGCCTTACGGTCAGCCCGCACGCGCTGCACCAGGTCGTCAGTGCCGTTGGTGCCGTTGGTGCCGTTAGCATGGCCATTTGCGAGGCCGTTAGGAGTGGATCTGTTGGTGGCTACATCACCGCCGCCGGCGTGACCATTGGCTTCCGGTTCAGAAGAGTTGCCGTTCATGGTTAACAAACGAAATAGATTAAAAGTTGCGGCGTAGAAAGCCAATAGTGGTTGAGCACTTGAATTAAGAACAAGAAATTGGAGCCTTCGCTCTAGATTGGAATAAGTGGATAGAGGAATGGATCGATAGAATGGGGTTTAGTCTCGTCTTGGACGAGTGGGTTGAAGCCAGGGGGCACAGATCGTCTAAGATACAGCTACCGAGACAGCGGAAAGCATATCTAGCGTCAGGTGACAGAAATAATCAAAGAGATGGATAAAAGAGAAGAAAGAAATCTGTGAAAATAGACACGGTTATGAAGGAAAAGCAATGAATGGTAAATACAACAGAAGCTAGTCAGTTAATCAACAAAGACTACGTGGGCCCCGAACACCCGGCAGTGGAGAACAGGAAAGAATACATTTTGCTAAGCAGCTTCCCGGGGGCGGGGGTAATGGTAGGGCATTGATATGCTACCACAGGACTCTTTAGCTACTCCCTAATCTGGAAATTGAAAAGATGACGATGGGTATTTGCTGGCAGCAAGACGCATTACGGCGAAACGGGTCAATGCGTGCGTTGATCGCTTTTACTTTCTTTTGAGCTGTCCAACTGGCAGGAAAAGGGAGCCAGGAGAAAAAAAAACGCCACCGATAAGATATGGATGGTATCAGGAAAACCATTCGACAGCATTGTTTTTTTTATCAAAATGCGACTGCGACTTGGCTGGCGACATAGGGGCCTTTGTCAACCATCAATGGACTAGTAATAGCGCTGTAGTCTGGTCTTGTCACACACGACGCATTGCATGTTGACTGTCATGGAGTTACGCGGGTAGACTGCCAAAGTAGGTAGGGGCGCCATGCATTTTCCAGGGCCTACGATCCAGTGGGGGCTTTGAAATAGCATGTTTTTGGTCATCACTTTCACCAACCTATCCCAACAAAGAAAGTACCACAGCTTGTTGTATCTCATGTTGTATACTTTCAACAACTCCTTTCAACGACATACATGCTTATGTTAGGCATCATTGCACATACTCTTCGAATCATCGCAAGCTCATCCCAAAAAAAAACTTATGTCAGGTGGTTTACACAGCCCGTGTTTGAGGGGAGCCTTTGTAACCAGAGTTCAACCATCCAACTACATAATATGTTTTCTTGGGTTTAGAAGCCTAGTGAAGTGCTGGCTTCGGACACATTACGGTCAGTCTCTTTTCTTCTTTGATCGTGATACATATCCTTTGACGCAGCCACGCTTCACAACGGCACAAAGCAAGCCACAATGTCAAGCTGACAAACGAACCTGTGACATCCACGACGGATATAACGCACTCTTGCCATTCCTTCTGTTGGATATCATAGTCGTGAATCCCAAATCAGCGTGTTCAATTCCAACACATTCCGTCCCTTACGTCGCCGTTGCGATATCACCAACAAGAAACATGCATTCTTTCAAAGGCCCTATCGATCAATGCACGTCCCTACCATAAACTGGCCACACCATAATGTACAAAACCCCTTTCTTTGCTCGTTTACCCGCTCTTCTCTACGTCTGTCCTCAACTATAACCTCCGAATATCCATTTACATGCACCTCTCTCCAAGCCATGCGCTTTCCCGATGGAGCCCCTGGTACCGCTGCCAAGCCACATAGAAGTCATCCCCAGGGGCCAGAATGCCCCACTCTACTCGTGTGCGGAAGAACTATAAAGACGTATTGTAAAGGAGATTATTGGACAAGCTCGACGTTGAAGATGAGGAAGGCGTATGTAGAGCACGCTAGATTCAGACTTGGATATATATGTGTGATGGGTTCCACCAGTCGACGTCTGTTATTCGGTTTTCTTTCCGTCATTAGCCATCGTATCATGTTACGGCCGAGCATGGTGCATTAGTACTTCTAGTTCATGTGCCTTGCAACAGCTCGTGCTCGTTTTGGTGTTCCCCCTGAATAGCCTCTTTCTAATTGGTCAATCCTTACTGACCGAACCGACTGTAGTAGCGGGCCAGGTATCACCACACAAAATCCTAGTCTTGGTGGCCTGAGATTTGAAGCGATGGAACGGTTGCTATGCGTCTGGTGTTTTTGGGACAAATAGGTTAAAAATAACGGAAGTCGTCCTTGTACTTCGTGTGACCCCTTGTGGGTATCATTTTCGACAATTCTCGCCAACTTGCACCACCACAACAGCCTGTATTCCGCAAGGTTCATCCCTCAACGGCAATGGCCAGTCCTTCAACTGACTCATGAATTCTAAACCTGAAGAACGAGACCTCCTAACATACACATCAGATAGCAAAATGTACATACAATATGTACATACTCATGTATGTATGACCGATCAAAGATAACCACAAAATGCAATCTCCCATGAGGCTATCTGCACAGAGGGTCTAAACAAAACACAAACTTCACTTAAATATGGCATGAATTGGAAGAAAACAATGCAACGCCGTTTATTTTTTTGGGGCTATGAATCGCTTATTTCTTCTCCTTCTTGGAGAGGTCGGTGACAGTCAGAGCTACGAAGTGTGTTAGCGGGGTAATTCATACGAAACAAGAATTTCGCAAAGTGCGGGGCAAATTGCTCAACCGATCAAAATCTGGTCATGAATTTCCGCAACGGCGTCAATTCATGATCATCAGTCGTACGGAATCACAAGCTACCCCGCACATTGGCGATCCGAAAAAAAAAAAAAGACATACAGGGAGGGAGCGAGGCCTTGAGCTTCTCGGCACGGTCGAGGTCCTTCAGGGACAGGGTGTACAGGAAACGCTGGCAGCGGACCTTGAACTTGACCTGGCTCTGCTTCTTGTTGCGCTTGATGCGGGCAGCTGTTGGGCAGGGGTTGTTAGTTGTTGGTTTCGATGTGTGTGCTGGTGCTGTGTATGGTTGTGGTTGTAGTTGAATTTGATTTTGAAATGGTGCGGGGTCGAATTTTGACGAAGTACAGTGGAGACGGCGAAACGGTGGTGAGTGGCTGAAGGCGTGGATTCGAAGACCAATGGCTGGCCATGTGCATCGTAGTATATATGTCGCTCGAGTATCGTCGTTTAAAAATTCATGTCGCGTTCGTGATAGTTGGGAGTGACCTACAGGAAGCATCCTTTCTGCGGCAGATCTCAAGGAACTGTAACAACGTTAGCAATTCATTCCACGACAAAACGTAAACTCTAATAGAAACGTCAAACAACGAGTCTATTTTCTCTCCACCCTCAACATACCTGCTTGATGTCGGCAACTTCACGGGGCATTTTGACGGCGTTGATGTGATTGATAATCTGCACACTGAGAGTACGGTCAATGGTGGGTTAATTTTGGCAGGCCTTCATGATATTTTGTCCTTGGGTGGTTCGAAATTCTTTTTTGTGGGAGAAGACCCAGTCGAAGGATGCATTTTTGACCAATCATGTTCTGCGATAAGGTTTCGATGGTGTCTTATCGGACTGCCCTGATGGATCTGCCGATGATGAGCCTGGGGGTTAACTCTTAGGTGAAAGGGTTGGCATTTAGGGGTTGCATGACGGCGATGCAAATGCACATATATTGATATGTATGCATATTGTAAGGTGTTTGGTGAGATTTAGATGAAATCGTTAACTATTTCCACCAGCAGAATGACTACATTTGTTCGTGGCGGTATCTTATGTAGTATTTAACATTGTCTTGACCACCGATACACTTGTCTACATCTGGTAGAACAATTACCCAAAATACTACGTGTTGTTAGTTTAACCGTAGGGTTAGGGTGCACATGAAACGCGACGTAGGGGCCAACATGGTGATGCAAATAAATCTCCATTAGCAATATACGTCAGCGTTGTGAATTTTTAACACTTGTCTGATAAGAACCCATACAACAATCTCCGCGATATCCATCAACGAGATCAAAATGTTGGGTCCTTTAAAGGTATGTACTTGATGAAGCCAATCGATATTCCGGATACATTCCAGAATCCATCGTTCCTCTGGCCAATGTGACGTCATGTCACAACACAACCTATGTCTCTCGACACGCGATAACTAACAACATCCGCTCCATCACAGAGTCTAGCCACGGCGCTAGACATTCCGCTCTTCCCATGGAAGGAACTTGTCTTGACTTTTTCCATCGGTCATTTCGCCCTTGAAACATACCTTTCTTACCGCCAACACCGTGTCCTTCAACGCACTCAGCCTCCCAAGGTTCTCGCCCATGAAGTTACCCAGGAAGTTTACGACAAGTCGCAAGCCTACGGTCGTGCCAAGTCCGTCTTTGGCATGGCCAGTAGACTTTACAGCCAGCTCCAGAATATCGCTTTTATCCAGTATGACGTCCTTCCCAAGCTTTGGGACGTCTCCAGTCTCCTCGTCGCCGCCTTTGTCCCCGCTCGCTTTGCTGGGGAAATCGCCCAGTCTATCGTTTTTATCATTGGTTTCTCCTTTGTCCAGCAGATCCTCAGCTTGCCCGTTAATATCTACAGCACCTTTGTGTTGGAAGAGAAGTTTGGGTTTAACAAGCAGACGCCTAAGCTGTTCATCATGGATATGATCAAGGTTAATCTCCTCACTGTTGCTCTGGTTCCGCCCTTCCTGTCTGCCTTCCTTGCCATCATCAAGAAGACTGGTGACAACTTCTTTGTCTACCTGTCCATCTTCACTTTTGGTTTGCAAGTATTCATGATTACCGTATACCCCGTCTTTATCCAGCCCCTGTTCAACACTCTGTCTCCTCTGGAGCCCGGTCAACTTAAGGATGAAGTCGAGGCTTTGTCCAAGAAGCTCAAGTTCCCCCTCAAGGAACTTTTTGTCATTGACGGTAGCACCCGTAGCTCTCACAGCAACGCCTACTTTTACGGTCTTCCCTGGAAAAAGCACATTGTTCTGTTCGACACCCTCCTTGAGAAGTCCACTACTTCTGAGGTCGTCGCTGTTCTTGCTCACGAATTTGGTCACTTCAAGCTTGGTCACACCACTTCGACCGCCATCATCGGCCAGGCTCACATGTTCTGCATCTACGTCCTGTTCACCGCCTTTGTTCACAACACTTCTCTGTACAACGCCTTCGGCTTCTTCGCCCAGCAGCCCATCATCATTGGTTTCCTGTTGTTCTCGGACGTTCTGACCCCGACTGATGCCCTCATTAAACTTGGCATGAACATGACCAGCCGTCGTTTTGAGTTCCAAGCCGACGAGTTCGCCAAGAAATTGGGATACAGTGATGAGCTTGCCAGCGCCCTGATCAAGCTCCAGATTCAAAACCTCAGCACCATGGAGGCTGACTGGATGTACGCCAGCTACCACTACTCGCACCCTCTGCTCTCTGAGCGTCTGGCCGCTATTGATTGGCAGCCTACTGGGAAGGTGGAGAAGAAGGTTGAAGAGGTCAAGGAGACCAAGGAGGATACTGCCGTGGTCACCGGCCGTGATGAGTTGTAAATACATAGTTTATAGAAAAATACAAAGTCCCTAGGATTAGGGTTATGCAATATCATATACAAAACCCATGCATGTATTTTTTGGCAGTGTCACGTGCCAACAGCTGGTAGCCCCACTACGATTTTCGCACCTCTGTATCACGACGGTTAACGGCGTCAATTGCATCGTCGACGACGACAAAGCTAGCCGAGTTACCAGTCTCGACTCGAAAATCACAAATTACAGTTCCACTTTCGTTGACCCAGCCATGTTAATCAACCGGGCTCTCTTCACCGCGGCCACGGCCTCCCGCGGCGCCGCCAGCCTCCTCAAGCCCATCGCCAGGTCCGTCCCCCCACGCGCCCACCATCCAATCTTTCCATAAACATAACTAACCAACCTCCTCTCCGCAGCCGGTCCTTCTCTATTCTCTCGCCAATCCGCCCCGGTATCGCCGGCATGCCACGTACCCCGATGACCTCGTTTACACCGGCGGCGGCGGCGACGGAGACGGGAGTTTCCGTGTTGGATTTGGTTTCTCCGGGGGTTATCTCGGGTGGTGTGGGGATGGAAGGGATGGGTCAGGTGCGGTTTGGCCCGCGGAATACGTTGAATAATAACTCGAGATTGAAGAGGAAGAGACGGATTGGGTTCTTGGCGAGAAAGAGGTCGCAGACGGGGAGGAAGATTCTGGCGAGACGGTTGGCGAAGGGGCGGATGAGATTGTCGAATTAGGGGGGGTATCAAGTTTCTAATGATGGGGTTAAGTGCGGTTCTCAGTCATGGTTAGGACTTGGATATCTATGTATGATTATGGGAAGTCATGTGTCTTTGGTATACTATTTCTGTCTGGGTGACCTCACTATGTGTGTGTGAGCGGCTGTGTTCTCATGGTCGTGATTGTTGTTCGTTTTTGGTGGATCATCGTGACCCTCGGTCTTGTCGCCAAGTATGGCCAGTATGTCATCCTACGGTGCATCCCTAAATCCAAGTTCTTTCTGGGCCAGGTGACCTAAAGAAAGCCCGGTTCATAAGAGGGTGATGAGTTTTCACGATGGTCTCATTTGCTCATTCACCACATTCAAGGCCCATGAGGGTGTACCAAATATAGTTGTTCTTTCCAGCCTTCGTGCATGTTTGAGGATAGAGTTTGTCAATAAGTCTTTTTTGTGGCTGGTCACTTCTTGATCTTCTCATGTGGTGGCTTATTTGAGACTTGTTCATTAATGTACATACATCCATTTCACAAGTCCAATATTTTGGAGATCTCTTTTCTCTATCATAGACTTCTGCGTGATTAGAAATTCGTTTGGGGTTTGGTAGTCGCTTAAAAGCGGTAAGGATTCAAAGAGAGCGGCTGTATAGAGGCTATCTTTCTGGGCCCTCCTTTGGTTTGTGTACACACGTTTTTTACTTGAAGTTCTTTGGAAATGCATGTAGAAACTTTTACGTGTACTACTTTAACAGGACACCATCAGGGTGTATACATACTTGTATAGAATCTTAGTACCACATCGGCGATTTTCTTATGGAATGCTGCTACTATGATTTGCCCAGTCTTATTTCTGTAGTATTGACGGTTTCGGTGTGTAGTTCTAGAATCACAGATCCTGTTCCCCGCTTAATCACAGCCCGTCATATTGTGATAAGCTACCCAAGTACACATGAAATGTTCCACCACAAACCTCGAGTCACCCTCTATCCGTAGTCCATACAACTGTATCACAACTGCCGAGTTCGTACAAACAACTTTACCTACTTCGAAACTTCTTCACGTTTATCACAATCAAACTTAAAAGTATATGCAGAGTGCAGAGTCATGCTTTGACAATCCTACAAGCATTTCGCTTCACTATGCATATGCACCTACCGCACATGTTAATATTCACTTTTCAATATCTTCATACCCCGATACACACATATCTCAAATGTCGCCACCGAACAACCCAATCATGAAACACGATCCCGTCCTATCCCTCCATCTCGCTTTGAACGATTCATCGTTTCGTCGCAGAATCGTCATGGGGTAATATCTGTCCAAGCTCAAATCCCCTGCCAGCCATGCTCTTCACCGACCGGGGTATCACCGGTGAGCCGGACAAAATCCTCCTCAACAAAACGAAACGGCGTCCATGAAATACCGAAGCTCAAGAAAGAGAGAGAAGAAAAAATGACATTGTCAAAATTGTCGCCGGGTCGGAGGTCAAATAATTACACGCCATCCGTGGAAAGTACCCTGGACATAAGGATGCAAAGTACTGGCGGCAGGTTCCATATGTTGATGGACCAGATTGGGAAATTATAGCCTTTGGCCGTCATCACACCCTTTCGGCTTTGCTTCCTTCCTTCTTCATGCACGTTGACGGACTGTTTAAACTTGTCACACATGTGCCGCCTGCCAAGATGCAGCGCAACCTTCCTGATCCAGTCCAGCTGATTCCTTTATACTGCTCCAACTATAACCTCCAATCCGGATATTTACGATATATATGTATGTGAATACGATCTTCAAATGTGAGAAAGAAATTCAGCTCCTTGGGTCTAGAATGACGACATATCTTACTCAAAATGGATGGTTAAGGCTAACCTGTAAGCCACAAGTCAGGGGCAAAGGCACATCAACTATAATCGCCTCTTCCTAGAAGACCCCAAGAAGCCTCTAGCGTCGTCAGCCAACGGCACTAGCTAGTCCTCTATTTAGTCCGGCTACGGCTAAAGACGCGTTATAGTTGTTGAGGCCGACTATTGACCTAGAATATGGAGATACTTTTAGCGCCGGGATTTTCGGGTGGAAAGGTCGGCTGATCCTTTTTTTTGTCGTCTTGTTTTCATTCATGATTTCTTGAGCGGGGCGGGTAACGGCTGAAATGGAGATGGCGGGGTCGTCTTCCTTTGCTTGACCATTCGAAGTGGATTGGGAAAGTGATTATCTATGGTTGCGTCACTCCGATGGTAGTCCTTTTCGCTTCTTTAAACGAGTAACCTTAGAACGTTCGAAAACAACATGTTAACGGTAGGGTTGATGACCCTGTATTTTGAAGTAATGTGTTTCCATGAAGTTGGATATTGAATACATGCAGTCGGAGATATAATCATACATAATGATGCAGAGCACGGTCACTGACGCGGTGCAACGGCAAGTCAGACTTGACGGGTATGGTCCCTGATTTGAACGACTGACGTATCCCTTTACCAAGAGGGATGAAAACGTGCATGCAAATGACCGGTAACAAATCAAACATTACGGAAAATATCCGATGAGGAGTCCACTGCTCGGCCGTAATGAGTGACACGACGTGGGTGGGTACTGTCGAGTAGTGGCTTACGAGAGAACAACCTCGTGGTTATGTCCTCGAGCGTGTATGGATGCAGACGACTATTGGGTCCGTGATGATCTTGCCCAGCCGTCTGTGACCCTGCTGCATGCGCAAGTATACCCATGTCATGGTATCTGCGGCGCGGGTACGGGATGCGCACAATACAGACGGAGTGACAAAGCAAGAAGAAGCGTCTTGTTTCGGAGAGATGGCGAGGTTGTTTCGATTTTAGGGGACTCTCGGGTGGTGAATGCGGGGAGAAGAACGAGATTGTATGTACAATATGATTGTGGAAGTTTCCGAGATATAGAGGCTTTTTTTTTTGTTTGTTGAATCTTGGCATGGTGTTTGGATAGCCATGAAACAAGGAATAGGAGGGAGGAGCGGAGAATTAGAGTTTGTGGCGATGCATACTTTTTTGGAATCACTGACAGGCGGGTTTTGTGGCGAACTACGAAGGGTAGATTGAAGTGAACATTGGAATGTTATAAGGCGGAGGTGGTGGTGTGAAAGTTTGTTTTGTGATTTACATCCGGAGGAAACCAAGGACCCGCGAAATTCCAGTGTATCTAATTCACTCTGCATACATACATCTGTCTGTATAGATTCGTCCACAAGCAAATCAAATTTGTTGAGAAAAACTAACAAAGTAAACTCACAGACCTCCCGAATAACCACGAGTAAAAAGAAGACAAAACAGGCCTTATCCTCGTTGACGTCTGTGGTCCTGTGTGTTACTATCAAGACTATTGGTTGATCGCCAGGCACAATGACAAACGCGACAATCTAGACGGGTTTCGTTAGCGTGGAATTATAGAGCGAGAACGAACGAAAGAACGAGAGAATCTGCACAGAGAATGAGAAGACTTGACAACACGGGGGTCGTCACTAGAGCCGTGGTTGGACTACTTCTACTCTTGATATGGCCAGATGCAGTCTCTGATGGATTCAGGATGCCTGGGGAAGTGGCGGGTGGTATACAATGGTTGACGTGGACAGGACAATGGTGGCGTATTCGGTGAAGATCATAATGAGAAGAAAATGCATAGTTGACGAGGTCGTTTGTTCAAGATTATGTAACACTGCTTAAGGGCTTAAGGAATCCTATCTTCCTTGGGTGTAACGGTGACGGACAACTCGCATGAACGTAGTTTGAGCATCTGAGGATTTGGACTTGGAGAGGCCGCGATTGCGGTGTTTTTTTGAGGGGGGCGTGACAGGGTCATTGATGTTCTTCTGGAGATGTTTGTTCAGCTATTGATGGAGTCGGCTTTCATCGTGATGGAGGTATGACACGTGTGGGTTGTGAGAAGGTACACTTGCCGGAGGTCATTCTGTGGACTTTTGTGGACTTGTCTTTGGAGTATTTCAAAGTTCCTTTGGAATTTGTCATTGTACTGTTTTCTCCATGTTCGGCGAATAATTCGGCTGATAACATCCAGAAATATCGTCACTCTTAAACGCATTATCGTCATCAAATAACACCACCGCCGGTCGCCGCTCCGAGAAATACTCCTCCTTCCTTAAAGGTAACCCAAATTCATGCTAGTATACAACAGATAGTAACCCTTCCACACTATCCATCTAGCTTGGTTTTTTCGCTTCACACTGGCAGCCCGCAAAGGTGCGCAGTCTATTCAATCCTTTAGATTGAAAAAAAATCGCCGCTAAGGGAAATCCTAAGCCTGCCATAAGAGAAGCTAAGACCTTGACCAGTCAACATGTCACACAGGGCAAGAAGAGGCCTGATGCCCTGGAAGAACGGCCTGGCAGGTTGAGAACAGGCGCTATGGAGGCCTGTGAAGAGATATTATGGGAGAATAGAAGCGGACGTAGCTTTAGTGTGGGTGTTATAGCGGGCACTTTGGATGCGATTTAGACTTTTGTCTTTTGTTAGGCTTCATGGAATTTGGTATGGTTGGTGAATGGATATGCCGTGAATAGATGTTCTATATCGGTATAGTCTTACATACATATGGACCTACCTAAAAGATGATGTGCAGGAACAAGTGGCAATTCACATGTAAAGATCAGGCGGATTGTCCCACGGTACACTGAGTTTCTCATGAACCAACTCCCTCGGACAGAATCACAACGCCCTCAGACAAACAACCGACCCAAATCATATTTGACTTGTTCCAAACTACCTAATTGACCGACTTTATTAACACAACTGACTACTCTACCAAGTAAACTGTCTTCGTTTCTGATTTCCCTTCAGTCCAATCCAAAATCGCACAGGCCTCCATAGTCCAATCCACATCTATAGCCAGATTACACTATACACACACCCTCTAAATCCTAAGAATCCACGGACCTAACTAGGGTGTCTCTCTAACATGAATCTCCTCAGTCAGTCGCGGAAAACAAATGCCTCCAACGGCGTGGTCATGGACATGCCATACACTTTTACTATAGCAAGCCAGCAAGCAATAATCCAGGAAAGAAAGCTTGGATCGGAGGGGTGTCGAGTTGACTTGTCCTATCCTTTAGCCGTTGAACGGGGGTTCCTAGACGGTGGGTAGCACATCACCGGGGACATGAACAAATCTTATAAGAGCTTCGTAGTCCCCGTTCTCATCGTCATGATACTTTACTTTTTCTCTCCAGACACTTCAGTCTAAGCTTGTTGATCCAAGGTCCCTCACCAGTTGAGCCTAGTATCTTTCTCTCTCTTTTTTCCAAAATATCCAATTCTCTTTGCTTCTTTGATTTGATATCGTTTTTGTTTTATTTTCGTTAATACCCTCCCCAATTTTGCTTCACTTCTACTATTCCTATTCTCCCTTCAAAACCTTAATCTCTATTCAAAATGAAGTTCTTCTCCGTCGTCAACTACGCCGCTCTGGCTGCTGCTGCTGTCATCCGTCGCGGTGATGAGATGATCCAAATCACCGGCCGTGGTAAGTCCTGCTCTGCTAGAAACAAAAACAGCACGTCGACTGTATCAGCCGCCACTTACACCAACGGTACCACTGTTGCCGGCAGCAGTGGAAACATCACCAACACCACCACTTCCACTGTTTCCAGCAACTCTACCGCCGTCTTGGGTAACGCTACCGCCATCGTCGACGCTGTTGCTGCTTCTACTATCACTACAGAGACCACGGAATTAACCGACGGTGAAGATATCTCTACGGCTGTGTACAACGAGCTCGACTTCTACGTCCAGTGGGCTGAGGCTGCCTACTGCAACGCCGATGTCGCCAACGGTACCGCCGTTGCCTGCGCCTACAACAACTGCGATGCCGTCGAGGCTAACGGCGCCACCGTCATCACTGCCTTCACGTAAGTTCCCTACTCCTTGACCTCGAGAGGTCCCCCATTAGCCCGGACAGAATAACAGCCCCCGTCCGGGCAACAGCGACAGAGACTGACCTTTGTTCCGAGAACAACCGACAACAGTGGCGAGGAGACTGAAATTGCCGTGATCATTGGCCGTGACGACGTCCGCCAGGAGATTGTCGTTTCCTACCGTGGCTCCAGCAACATCCGTAACTGGATTGTTAACCTGGACTTCATCTTCACCGACTGCGAGGACCTCGTTGAGGACTGCAAGATGCACAGCGGTTTCAGCTGGGCCTGGGAGGAGACTGGTGCTGTTGTCCTTGGCACTGTCAAGGAGCAGCTTGCCCTTTACCCCAGCTACAGCGTCATTGCCACCGGCCACTCCCTTGGTGCTGCCCTTGCTACCGTCGCTACCGCCTACCTCCGTGTTGACGGTATCCCCACTGACCTGTACAACTTTGGTTCTCCCCGTGTTGGTAACACCGAGTTCGTTGAGTTCGTCACCGAGCAGGCTGGTGTTGAGTACCGCGTGACCAAGCTGAACGATCCCGTTCCCCGTCTTCCCCCCATGTTCACCGGCTACCGTCACACCTCCCCCGAGCTCTGGATTGAGGATGGTGATGAGGACCAGGTTGACTACACCGGCGCTGACTTCAAGGTTTGCACTGGTTACTCTTCCCTCTCTTGCAACGCTGGCCAGCTCACCTTCGATGTTGACGCTCACAAGACTTACCTCCAGCACACCGGCTCTTGCGACTCTGGTGCTTCCCGTCGTGGTCTTGAGGGTGACGCTGAGGCTGCTGCTCTCGTTTCCGATGATGAGCTCCAGTCCAGACTTTTCGAGTACTTCCAGAAGGATATGAACATGACCGCCTCTGCTTAAGCGGCATGTCACCTTCGTCCACTCATTCCACCCTTTTTCTTGACATGATATCTCACGTCACTACTTTTTCTCTTTGTACTATTTATTGGCGGCTTTTTTGTTTTTTTCCTGTTTTCCTTTGTGTATTCCATACCCATTTGATTCGTTTCGTTTTTTGGCGCGGCTCGGTTCTGCTGTTTCCTTATTTCTTTGTACCCTCTAATCACCCGCTGGCTCCAATCGGGAGAGTTTTTTCTTATATTCTTTTCCTTTTGGCGATTTGTAACCGCCAGCTTTGTACTGCTAGTCTTTCAATTGAACAAATTGTTTCTCAACTTTATTATGTCGTATCCAATTATATGCTTTCCCCTTAACATGCCAAGACAAGGTGACACAATTGTTTGAATCCTATCAACCAATCATTACAATTACCGAAAACGGATGAATAGTGTTAGTAGTTTCTTGAACGTTGACTCGATATCATGATGTTTGAATGCACATATACGTCAGCTAAACTATAAGACCGATTTTCCCGACATTACCAAGTAATCTAGCTTAGTAGATAAGGATATGCAGGAACAGTGAATTAACTCGAGGACCGTGTGTTTAGCCATGTGCTTTGACAGCTTGGAGGGGGTGTCTACAAACAAGAGGGTGGACACGCCTTCTTTCGTAAGCCAGCAGCGAAGAAATAAGCTTGTGCATTGTCATTTTTGTTTTCCTTTATCGGGATTGACTCGGAAGGGTCGTATTTATGAGGTTTTTTTCGTCCCGATGAAACTTCAATGGAGATATGCGTTTGTTTCATTTATTAGGATTTCTATTGCTGATAGATGATATATCACCAGAGTCCTTCTTTGGTTACCATGTTGGCTAGTCCTACTACTTTGACGTGGTCACGTACGTCTAGTGCACCGGTTAAATGGAGACATCCGAAAACTACCACGCGGTCTAATACCGGTGCGGAGTTGACGAGATGTTCTACTTGCTCGTTTGTTAGAGCCCCGCAGAAGGATACATCTGCGATTTTCAACTTGGGAAGACCGTTCTTTACGAATAAGCCCTCTTGAAAAGCGTCTCTGGTGATATTCCTTGCTCCCACGATATTCAAATAGGATAGCGTTTTTCTCGAATGGTCCAACATCGCAGTGAACCCCTCGGGACCTACTCCACCGATGATATCTTCTCCTGTGTCCTTGTCCTTCCAGTCGTTATCAGATTGACATCTATACAGGTCAAGATACACCAGTCCTGGATTATCCCACTCGGTGAACATGGCGGCGATAGCATTATCGGTGAACCCCCAAGCTTCCGTTAGTCTGAGCTTCTTCAACTTGGTGCAGTTTTGGTGGATTTGCTCTAGGAGACTGTCATCTTGGACAGGTCCGATACCGCGGATAGAAAGAGATATGAGATTCTTTCCGAGAGAGGTGACGAGGTCGGTGTAGCATTGGGGTGAAAGGTCTTTGTGTGATAACTCGAGACTGAGAGATCGGAGATGTTTAAGAGTCCCAATGGCTTGAAGACCGCGTGAGGTGATTTGTGGGTTATGTCTGATGGAGAGATGCTGTAGATTAGGACATTCCTTAACGAGTAACTCGCACATGTCATCACCAAACGCCGCATCTGTAAAGTCCAACACAAAGGAGACTAGATTAATCCCCTTAGCCTTGAGGAATATCGTCCATGCCGCATCAGTGATTAGATTTGCCCCATGAATGGTAACCTTCTTCAACGGCGCCGGACTCCCCGCAAGCGCAATAAGCCCCACATCCTTCAACTGAATAGCATTCCTAACAAGAAACTCCTCCAAATCCACACACGTCTCAATACATCCCAAGATATCCATCTCAGTCAACCTCGCCGCGTCATATAAATACAACACCTTCGTGTCATGTCTTGCAAACAACGGAAGTCGATCAGATTCTAATAACCGACGTTTGGCGGCCATTCGGGAAACTTTATCAATCAGGTGAAAGGGTAAGTTCCCAAGAGACTCAGCAAGTGACAAGTTCTGCATCAAGACTTCCAGACAGAGAACGGTTAACGGTTTGATACCCCGGTAATAAGTTCCGTCCATGATCCGCTTTTTTTCGGCACGGATACTTTGTGCCGAGCGACGTTTGGCCGGGGGTGCTTTGGTCGTAGGACGGACGGGCTGTTTCGGTTGAATGGCATGGTATCCGGAAGACTTTGAAAGTGAGCCTTCATCGGCGGAATAATCCGAATCACTACCCATAACTCGTTTCCGTTTCCTGGAAGTAACAGGTTCCTTCCCTTTCCCTTTCCCCTCCAAGGCCGTCATACGCTCCTTCCCTTTCTTCTTCCCCTTTCCTTTTTGTGCATTGGCTCGTGCAAGTCGTTGCATCCGTGTGATCATAGGTTGATCATCTTCCTCATCGGAATCGATACCACTAACCGTGGCTTGTGAGTCGCTTTCTGTTTCGAGGCTGGAAGGACCGGCGACGGTGGAGGGGCCGTCGTCATCGTCGGAGGGGTCATGAGCTTGTTGGGCAGCGATGGCTTCGATTCTTTGGGCGGCGGTTCGTCGGATTTGTTGGGCGGATATGTTATGTTCCTGAGAAGTTAGATGGGTTTGAGATGTATATGTAGATGTAATTAGAGAGACTTACAGCAAGAAATGAGGTAAGTGCGGAGACTCTAGGTAGGGGTCAGTATATATCAGTGAGGAAGAGCGTTAGGTAACATACGGTCCGGTGATACGTTCGTTTCGACCGGGTCGGTCAGTACGTGCACTGTTAGAACTGGGCTGTTAGATTAGAATGGCACAAAAAAAACAGAGAACATACTACATCGTGAATTGGTGAATTTGTCAACTATCAAAAGTCAAAAACGATGATGAATGCTGATGTCGTCGAGTTCCTATATTCATTCCACTGATACTAATACAGGGGCACCCCTAGTTCATCCATTAGGCATTTGACTACAATGCAACTTAAATACGGAGTCAAAAAAGAAACACTATAGCCCAATATGGCGTGTAGGCTGAATTCTAGGCAGAGCCCCACTTAGATCTGAGCTAAATGTAGAGAAACTGATGAACTACTTACTAGATGCGTATAAGACGTCTTGCGAAAAAGTCCATTACGGAAAGCCCGCTTCAGACGGATGAAGTCTAAGAAGTTTATACATGAACATACATACGTCATATCATAAAACCAGGAATGACATTAATCAGCTGAAATGATCTCATGTACATAGTCTATGGATCCAACCAACTTAATCCATCTGTAAACCAAATAAAACCCTCTCAAACGCCCAGAATCATCCATCAGCTCGTACTTTTAACTCCGACTTCATACAGAATTAGGCCGTCGCTTCTGAACCTTCTTATTCGTCGATTGTCACCACGCAGGATACTTGTCGGCTGTCTGTGATACCGCATGTAGGCTCTATCTGAGCTGGCAGATATTGATTTTTTCTTACATTTTTATTGCAAAATGGAGGGGTCCCCAGGTATGTACATGCGTTGCCTTTTGCCTGATTGGCGGACATCTTAGCGATTGGACAGGCTTCGGCTGTTCGATTCCTTTGTGTTATGCGTGCAGCTGATGACGGCTACTGACGATGATTACTTTAAGTGAGGGGGTCTCCAGCCAAGGAGGATATTTCGGACTCTGACTATGTCGGTGACTCTCATTCTATCACTTCTAGTTCTTTATCTGATTTATCCTCTCCTTTGACTACTCTTAGTGGATCATCCTTACGGGATCTGCCCAACGTTACATCCCCTTCACGGGAACAACCCGAGCGTCCACAGCAGGAATCTACGGCTGATTACTTATCATCGACGAGATCTGAGTCTACTGATAGTGAAGACATCCCTCTATCAGTTTCCCGTCAGACGAGAATCCAATCCGTCAGATCACGACGAAAGACGACATCGAGGGGTCGTGCATCGAGAGTTGGTAAGAGAGAACGGAGAAGTCGGCGCAGAAAAATGGTGGAAGAGTCGGATGATGAGTATATCCCGGAGGATTTGATAGGCCGAGTGAATAAGCCAAGGAGAAAAGGGCGAGCACCACGGAAGTCACGGGCACCAATTGTTGAAGAGTATGGTGACGATGGCGACGATAGTGACGATGTCATGATGGATGTCAACGACCAGGGAGATCCTCAGGATGAAAGTGACTTGTCTGACTTTGATCCACTCTTGCTCAATGATAACCCCGGCTTTCAACGACCTCGATGTACTGTCCGGGAGCTGCGCGGTTTTAAGGCAACTGAGCGGAATCGTGCAAAGCTAATAAGTCAGCATCCCATTATTGCCACCATGTGGGAGAAATTGGAAAAAATGCCCACTATCATGCCCATGATGGCAGCCCAGCCTGTGAATATCACAAGACAACTCAAGCCGTTCCAACGCCAGGGTCTTTATTGGATGCAGGAAATGGAAAAGAGTCCATGGAAGGGCGGGTTACTTGGTGATGAAATGGGCTTAGGGAAGACCATCCAGGCGGTATCTCTCGTCATGTCCGACTTTCCGGCCGAGAAGCCATCGTTGGTGTTGGTACCGCCTGTGGCGTTGAACCAATGGGCTGATGAAATTGAAAAGTATACAAACGGGAAACTCAAGACGTTTATATACCACAAGAGTCGGGCCGCGGCGAGGAATATTTCGCTGGAGGAGTTACACGGGTACAACGTCATTATGATGTCTTATAACTCCCTTGAATCCATGTTTCGGCGCCAGAATGCCGATTTGGAAAAAGTTGAAAATCGCAGTCCGATTCATGAGATGGAGTTTCACAGGATCATTTTGGATGAGGCACATGAGATTAAGGTGGGTTGTACCGTTTTTTTTTCTTGAGGGTGGGTGTGGATGCTAACCATCATAGACCCGTACTACTAGCACGGCCAGAGCCTGCTTTGCGTTGAAGGCAAAGTATCGGTGGTGTCTTTCTGGAACACCGTTGCAGAATCGGATTGGCGAGTTTTTCTCATTGTTACGGTTCATCAATGTCGGTGTGTTTTCTGCATACTTCTGCCGTGATTGCGGATGTGAAAGTGCACATTGGGATATGAATAAAGACAATATATGTAACAGATGTAAGTCGTACAACAAGACACGACAGAAGGGAATCTAACACGGGTATAGGCAGCTGTTCCTCCATGGTCCATGTTAGCATGTTTAACCAGGAGATTCTAAATCCTATCCAGAAATCTCCTCACGGGGTACAAGGGAAAGAAGGACTACGGAAGTTGGGTTTACTCACCGATCGGTTGATGCTCCGGAGACTCAAGAAAGACCACATGGATGCCATGGAGTTACCCGTGAAATCTCTCCGTATCACCCGGGAATTCTTCGGCGAGATTGAACGGGACTTTGCCCATTCCATCATGCATAACAGTGAGCGGCAATTCAACACATACGTTGAAGCGCAGGTGTTACTAAACAATTACGCCAATATCTTCGGGTTAATCATGCAGATGCGCCAAGTAGCCGACCACCCGGATCTCATCCTTCGGAAAACACGTGACTCATCCGGCGGCGTCATGGAATGTTCCGTTTGTGAATCTCCCGCCGAAGACGCAATTAGAAGTCGTTGCCGTCATCACTTTTGCCGCGCGTGTGCTATGAACGTTGTACAGACGGCTGATGACCCGGTTTGTCCGAGGTGTCATGTGGCGTTGGTAATTGACTTGCAACAGGCAGAGGTGGTCCAGCCTAGTACCAAGCAAGTATCAATTATCAATAAGATCCGGGCGGAGAACTGGACGTCGTCTAGTAAGATTGAGATGCTGTTGCATGAGTTGTACATGTTGCGGTCGGACAAGGAGACTATCAAGGTGATTATCTTTTCGCAGTTTACTTCTATGTTGCAACTTGTGGATTGGAGGTTGAGACATGTGGGGTTTACCACTGTCATGTTGGATGGGTCGATGACGCCGGATCAGAGAGCACAAAGTATCAACGCCTTCATGACGGACGTTGACGTGGAGTGTTTCTTGGTGTCACTACGTGCTGGCGGTGTAGCGTTGAACCTGACAGAGGCGTCTAGGGTGTATCTTATTGAGCCGTGGTGGAACCCTGCCGTGGAATGGCAATCAGCCGATCGATGCCATCGAATTGGTCAGGCAAGACCATGTATCATTACGAATTTAGTAGTGGAGGATAGTGTGGAGAGCCGTATGGTGGCGTTGCAGGAGAAGAAGGCCAACATGATTAGGTCAACTATTAACAAGGACACAGCAGCTATGGAGAGTTTGTCGACGGAGGATATGACGTTTTTGTTTAGAGGGAATTAGATTTATTCTGGGTATATGTTTAGATCTGAATACGTAAATGCCCGTTCTCCATCCTTTTCAAAGGCCATCTTAACATCCATGAAGATTCTCCGTTCCCAGAATTGATAATCAGTCCACCGAGTAGGTTTAATAACAGCATGCTCACCAACCCAATCTGCCAGTTCATTCACATACAACCCGTCAGTATCCGTCATGGAATGCACTTTACTTCCCTTCTCCTTGACAATCTCATCACACCATTTCTGTCGGTCACTGAGAGATGGCAATGCCAACTTGCCAGACCACACAGCCGAAAGAACAGCACCCTGCGAATGAGCGATGACATAGGGAATTGCCTGCTGTGGAAGCCCGACAAATGCCAAGCTTGGATGGGCGACGGAGAAAATGTGTTGATATGTGTTAGGGATGAAATGGCCGTTTGCCTGGTGAATTTCGGCTCCGTCGAGATCACGTGGTGAAAACGGTAGTGAATAGAGAAACCCAGTCGCAAAGAGGATATAGTCTACAGAGGAAATAACCGTGTCATCTGCAAGTGTGACGGACCGGGTAGTTGCGTCGAAGGATTTGATTTCGGCAATCTCAGTTGCGCCGCTATGTTCTAGCCAGGCAGGTTCGGTGGGATGCCGAACGGAGAGATATAACGGCTTTGTTGAAACGGGACTTATTTGGCGGGCGATATCTATTCCCGATGAACCGTTACCGACGATGATGACTTTTTTGTCCGTGAATCGAGTCGGGTTGCGGTATTCCTTGCTGTGGAGGATGGCCTCCGGATGGGCGGCTGCAAAATCGGAAAGACCTGCGATGGCCGGGATGAAAGGGAGTGTGTAATGGCCCGAGGCGATAACGACGGCATCGTAGGTTTCTTTCTCAGAGACTTGGGTTTGCAGGTTTTGAACGGTTATACTCCATTTGTCGGGGTTGGCGGAAATCAATGAGATGTCGGTCACAAGGTGGCTATACCGGATTAAATCCCGAATAGGCCTCTCATACTCCTGAAGGTACTCCCAGATATCCTCCCGCTTCGGAAGTAACTTGATTTCATCTTTAAAGGGATATCCCGGGAATGGCATCAACGATTTGGAGATATTGGCGTGGAGGTTATCATACATTGGCCCGGCGAACTCCGGGGGGTGTGCTCCGGGGATACCATCTTTAGGGTCCGTAGAAGGACTGGTTTGTGGGATTGTCGGGGATGGAGCTGTAGATGGACTATGATACCAGACACCACCGGGGGCATGGGACGGTTGCCGATCGTAGATGGTAACGAGGAATCCCTGGGCTTTCAGGGCGTGGCCGGTAGCTAGTCCGGAGGGACCGGCGCCGATGATGGCGATTTTCTTGATGGCGGACATTTTTTGAGGGTGAGATTTGGATAGGTAGTTTGGTGGTTACTATGTGGGTCATTTACGGGTTATATACTGGTATGTGGTCTGACTAATAGGTTATATGGTCACAATTGTTACCCATGACGACATCCTCAGGATCAATTACCTCCTGATCCCATTAGACCTAAATGGATAACAATCGCAGTATGTGACATTATGACATCAATCGCGAATGGTAGGGTTATCATGGCAACAGTAGGGTTATACAAGTAGCTATGTCGCGGTAGGGTTGTGATGAGCGTGTGTGCATGCAAGTTTCCAGAGAATGTTTTTTGATTTGTTTGATTGTCTTTGGATTTTATAGATTTTTGCGTTGTCTGACGCGACAAGAGCGTTTATGATTTAGAGTATTGAAGATACAAAAGGGTACCATACAATACTAGACTATACGCGGTATATTCGCGACGTTCACATCCATACATATACACATCTACATGAACATTCACAACCATGGCGCAACAACCACCCAAAACGACTCCCCCATCAGACGCTGAAGCTCTCCTCCAGACGCCCCCGACTCAAATATCATCTTTATCCTCAACAACACCTACATCAGGCACCTCTATAACCGGTATAATCACCATTGTCTGGCCGTATAGTCACCTCCACCACACCAAAGCCTTCCTCCTCGCCCATCCCGATGCGCGGCTCCGTAGAGACCGGGGAACTGTCCGGGTACAGCTAGAAGGGCCACCGGCAAAGGTGTTTGAGGAGATGGGCGTTGCGGCTGGTGATGAGGTGGTTTTGGCGCTGGATGGTGGGCGATGGGGAGATTGTCCTGCTACGGCGAGAATGGGGGGTGTGTTGGAGTGGCAGATTATTTTGGGACCGATGGTGGCTTTCTTGGTAGGTTGTTTAGAAGGAGGGGTGTGTATTGATTGGTAAGCTAACATGTATAGGTCCACGCGAACGATGAAAATCCACAACGATTCGTCTGTCTCGACACACAACCAGATACGCCTTTACCATCATTTGAATCGCCTATCCCATTACCAGCAGATCTATCACTTAACCTCCCAATAATCACCCCATCGCACGGCCAAAGCCACTCTTCACAAAGCGCCCCGATAGCCTCTTCCGAACCAGGGTCTCCAGAGCTCCCTGTAAAACGCACCCGCGAAGCCATTGAAGAATTCGAATCTCCGGCCTTCCTTAAGCGCGCGCGAGTCTCGTATGGAGCGTTGTTCGAAGGTGGTTTAGACGGATGGGAAGACTCAAAAGGGAAGAGAAGGTCTACTTTTGGGAGGACNGCGCCCCGATAGCCTCTTCCGAACCAGGGTCTCCAGAGCTCCCTGTAAAACGCACCCGCGAAGCCATTGAAGAATTCGAATCTCCGGCCTTCCTTAAGCGCGCGCGAGTCTCGTATGGAGCGTTGTTTGAAGGCGGATTAGACGGATGGGAAGATTCAAAAGGGAAGAGAAGGTCTACTTTTGGGAGGACTTGGAGAGTCGTTAGTAGGTCGGTTAGCCCTGTAGGCGAGGAGGTGGAACAGGAGAGTAAGAGGGAGGAAACACCTTGTCCGGAGGAGGAGACGCACGAGGCGGGTTCTACGGGGATTCCGTCAACGGCGGCGACTCCAGATGAAAGGGCTTATAGTGTGGTTGATACGAGGAGGAATTCACTAGAAGCTGAGCCCGAGGTTGCGCCAGAGGCTGAGGCTCAAGAAGTTCCAATGGTTGAACCCCAACCTGAGTCTGAAATACCGGAGGTTATCCAGGAGGTCGTCCTCTCGCTACAAGCGGAAATCCACCCTCCCGTTGACAGTCCTGAACAGTCAAACCCGGAATTAATCCCGGTAGTGGCGACACCCGGCGCCAACTTCTCACAGTCACCATTCGTGGAGGGGAATTTCCACGTATCACAATTTATGCCATACCCAGAAAACCGGCTTATATCGGCTAGTCCGGCTTTCAATGGGGCCTTATTCCCAACACCAACCCCAGGGTATCAAGAGTCCCCTGAGGCTGGAGGAGATCCAGGCAATGTTTTGCAATTGTTGGCTGATGTTGCAGGAGGTTGTGTCCCCGCGAATCAACCTGCGGAGCAGTGGAATCAATACCCAGATGCGGGGATTTCTGGGTTTGAAGGGGAAGCTGGGCCGAGTATGTCGGGGGCTTTGGTGGATAGTGTTAGTGAAGAAGAGGAAGAAGGGGATGAAGCGGACGAAGAAGAAAACGAGGAAGAAGAGGGAGAAGATGAGGAAGATATAGGGGACGAAGAAGAGGATGAAGATGCAAGAGCGGATGTGGAATCGGAAATTGAGAAGGAGTCCTCGGGAGATGACTATGATATGAGAAATTACGCCGATGTGCAGGATGATGAAGAGGGATATGGGGAGAGTGAAGATGGATTCGAGGATGGTGATGGGGAGGATGACGACGACGAGGAAGGGTATTCTGACGAGGAGGAAGAACAAGAACCGGTGAAGAAGGAACCTGTTGTTATTGACTTGCTTTCGGATTCGGATGATGATGAGGAAGAAGACGTAGGTGCTCAAAATAGGGGGATTCAGGTTGAGGATGTAGAGGAGGAAGAAGCTTCTGGGGTTGAATCTGTGGATGATGAGGATGAAGAGGACCTAGAAGAAGAGGACCCAGAAGAAGAGGACTCAGAAGAAGAGGACCCAGAAGAAGAGGACCCAGAAGAAGAGGAAGAAGAACAAGAGGAATCCTCGCTCCTTCCCCAAGACCCCCAAGAACTTTCATCAGAAGATGAGTCCTCTATCCACCATGAAGAAGACCCACAGGAAGACTCAGAAGGAGAAATCGTCCAGGAGCCATCCCCATTACCTGCTACGCCAGAGGTCGAGGTTTCACACGAGACTGAGGCAGAAGTCCAGAGAGAACCTATCGATGTGGATGGAGAGGCCGAGGTTGTAGAAGAGCCTGAGGAGCAGCATGGGGATTCATCCGGACATGTGGATGATGTGCAGGAACCTATGGAGGAACCTTCTCCTTTGGAGTCGCATGGGGATGTGGATGAGGAGGTTATCGAACCTGCTGAGTCTGTTGAACCTGCTGAGTCTGTTAAGTCTGCTCAACCTGTGGAACAGACAGCCGCGGTCACCGAGGAAGTTGAAGAAGTTCAGGAAGTGGTTGACAAGGTTGACGAGGTTATTGAAGAGTTTGCTCAAGAGACTATTGAGAAGGAGGCTGAGGATGTTGAAGAGGTGCAGGAGGAGTCAAAGGATGTTGTTGAGGAGAATGTTGAAGAGGCTGTGGTAGAAGTCGCGGAAGAAGTTGCGGAAGAGGCTGTCCAGGAGGTTGTCCCTGAGACCGTCCATGAACCTGTCGAGGAGTCTGTTCAGGAGCCCATTCAGGAGCCCGTTCAAGAGGTCGTTCAAGAGGTTTCTCAACAGCCCATGGAACAACCAACAGAGGCCCCAGAACTTATTCCCGAGACCACCACCGAAGATCCTGCTCCTCCATCACCCGCAATGTCTGTTGATCACCACCTCGACGAAGATATGATAATCGTTGACGTACATGACTCCACCGGGGAAATGTCCATGGCAACCCCCGAAGCCATGGATACTGGACTTCCCGAGTCCATGGAACTAGTCGACGACTCAGACGCCCCCATGAACGATGACAACCACAGGGAACCACCATCGGAAGACGCCGTTATGGAGGTGGATAGACCGAGTGATGATTTGGTAGTTGTTCGTCCGGAAGATGTCATGGCTGATTCGGATGAAGAGAGGGACAGAGGTGATGTTCTTATGGACGTTGAAGAGGACTTGGTGGACGGTGATGTTGAAATGTCGGTTTATGGAGAACATGAACATCCTCATGGACATTCCCACGCCCACGACGACGAAATGATGGATGGGGAGGCTGTTGTGGTGGATAATACGCAGAGTATGACTGACTTTGTTGAGGTTCATGTTCCTCGGGAGAATGTTCCTATGCCTATGCAGAGCATTGTTCTTGAGGAAGTTTTGGAAGAGCAAGTTATGCCTGTCATTGAGGAGGTGGAGGAGCCTGTTCAGGAGGTGGCTGTTGAGGAGCCGGTCGTTGAAGAGCAGGTTGTTGAAGAGGTTGTTGTTCATGAGCCGGCCCTTGAACAGCTTGTTACCGAAGAGCCTGTGGTTGAAGAGCCGGTTGTAGAGGAGCCTGTTGTGGCCGAAGCTATTCAAGAGACTGTTCCTGAGGTTCATGAGGTTCCTGAGGCTTCTGAGGTTCATGAGGTTCCTGAGCCTGTCCCGGTTCAAGACTTAGTTGTGGAGGTTTCTGGACCTACTGAGTCCGAAGCTTTTACTGAGACTACCATCCCTGAGGCCACCATTGCTCAGCCCGAAATCGTTACTGTCGAAGCTGTTGTCACCGAACCCCCTGTTGAACCACCTCAAGAAGAGCCTACTACCTCAGAACCTCAACAAGAGCCTACCGAACTTGTCACTGCTCAACCTGCCGAGACTACCCCTCTTGACCCTACCTTTGCCGACCCAGCTTTCCAAGCCTTCACCGAAAACGTTACTCCTTCTGAAAGCTACCCAGCCGACCCCAGTGTAACGGCCGTCAACACCGGGGCTATTGATCCCTCTTTTCAAACTTCCATCGACTCTCAAAATCCCCCAAGCCTAGACCCAAGTCTCCAAAGTTTGACGCAAAACACTCAATCCACTTTTGCAGACCCCTCTTTCGAGTCCTTCACTACAGCTCCTCGGCATCCAAGTCCTGGCCCAGTAGATCCCAGTATCTCAATGGTAACCTCGCACGAGATCATTCCCCCGAGTACTCCTGCTCGGCCTCGAACTGCCCGCCGCGCCGCTACACCAGTGAGTTCCCGCACCACGCGGTCCCAGGCTAGACGCCTGAAGACCCCCGAAGTCGAAGGAGATCCTAGTGTGTCGTTGGCAGAACAATTTGCTGCGATCAAGAGAGATCGCGAAAAGGGGAAGAACAAGGCCGTTGCTACTATCCAGGAGGAGAAGGAAGATGAGGGATTGCCAAAGCTGGACGGGGCCTTGTCAAGCGTCAAGAATATGATTGCTAAAAAGGTGAAGAGTACCAATGTCACGCAGGTCAAGAATGTCAAAGGACTAGCTGGGAAAGATGTCGATGTCTTGGCTATGGTTAGTGCGGATCCTACGCCGGCAAAGAGACCTTCACGGGGAAGGAGGGACNTACTATCCAGGAGGAGAAGGAAGATGAGGGATTGCCAAAGCTGGACGGGGCCTTGTCAAGCGTCAAGAATATGATTGCTAAAAAGGTGAAGAGTACCAATGTCACGCAGGTCAAGAATGTCAAAGGATTATCTGGGAAAGATGTTGATGTCTTGGCTATGGTTAGTGCGGATCCTGCGCCGGCAAAGAGACCTTCACGGGGAAGGAGGGACTTCATTTTAAACTTTTTGGTTACGGATGTCAATTCCTTCCCGTTACATGTTGTTCCTGTTACTATGACACATGCTCATAAGGATTCTTTGCCGACATTGACCACGGGCGATATCATTCTTCTCAAAGGATTCTCTGTTGTATCGTTAACTGGAAAGGGCTTTGGATTATCAAACAAGGATGACTCTTCCTGGGCAGTTTGGGAAGGCGCGGCTGATGATGGAGTTGTAAGAATGAAAAGTGGAGATATAGACATTGATGAAATCAACGAGGTTGCTAAGGATTTGGTTGTTTGGGCCCGTCGCATCAGAGAAGAAGGTGGTAAGAATTGGGCCGCGTTGGAGAAGAAGAATAAGAGCTTAGCATAGACTATTTATTAATCACTAATTACAACTACTCTATAAATCCGTCCGGTACATCCGGTCCCCAAACGTGCATTGATTTAGGCCCTGCTTCGGCGAATGTCGTGGGAGCTTCTTCGGTTAATATGTCACCGTCACAGTAGTGTTCCAAGATGAACCCGCTAGGATCGAACCAGTAGTCGAATATTTGACTACCAAGTTTATGTCTACCAACCCCCCAGCATAATTTGAAGCCTTGTTCCTTCAGATGTTCATGGCCCATGGCTTGCACGTCGAGATCATGCACTTCAAAGCTAGAATGGTGAATGTGACTTTTCGGCCCGGGGTAAATGAAAAATATATGATGATCCACCGGTACATGTCCCAAAGCGAGCCGGAAAAACGTAGTCAATGGTTTCGTCTCGGGGTGTGGAGAGAGAACAGTGTCCGTGGGTATAAGGTTAAAATGGCTCGTAAAAAAAGAATATGACTCGTTATACGAGGTCGTACAGACCCCGAAATGTCCCAGTTTATACACCGGTGCAGCCCGGGCAATCGGTCTTTGAAAAGTCTTTGGTGGTCGCGGCTTGGAGGTCGGATAGTTGGTTGGTTGAGTGGTGAATTCCGGAGCGGCCCTGTCAACGGGGGTGTATCCGTGGATAAGATGGAAGGGGACGTCGTCTACAGGGTCATAGAAGGTAACTATATTTCCGCCGCCTGGACCATCGAATGGGGTGATGGCAGTGCATTTGGGAAGTGTTTGGACGGCTGTGACGAGGTCTTGGTGGCTGGAAACGGCGAATGTTGCCCCGTGGAAGGCGGAGGGGCCTTCGATGGCTTTGATTAGGAAGGGAGATGGACCGTAGCCGGTGAGATAGATGGGAGAGGTGGTACTCGGAGATAGAGGAGTTAACCCGAATGCGCGGTAGAAGGGGAGAATATCGGGGAGAGATGGGTGGCTGTATGTTATCCAAAGAAGATTGACTAGTGTGATCTTTCGGGGAGGTGAAAGATGGGTTGAGAGGGCTTTTAGCCTTTCGTTTGGAGGGTCCATTTTGCTTGGTTACTACATCCTACACATATAACCTACCACGTTTGTCTATAGATATATATATACACATATATGTATACATGTCCGGACATACCACCAATATCCCCACGCCATCTTCGCACGTAACACAATCAACCAACGTCGTACAATTCAGCTACCAGCTTACTAAGCACCCCACATTGTACACCACAAATCGCCCCTCAGCTAAATACTCTCCGCCCCCCTCACTCACAACCAAAAATGGCGCCAAAATCGAAATCTGTCTCACCGGACTCAACATTCCTCCCGACCTCTCTAACCACGCCAGCCCTGCCACTCCCGGGGCTGGTAGTTTTTGATCTGGATTACACTCTGTGGCCCTTCTGGGTAGACACCAGCGTGCACCCGCCAGTGAAACCCGTTTCCCAGTTTTCCGTGGCTGACCGATCAGGCGAGTCGTTCGCTTATTATAGAGAGGTTCCGTCGATTCTGCATGCGTTGACGCGCGCGGGGGTGCGCATTGCGGTGGCTAGTAGGACGACTACGCCGGAGTTGGCGAGGGAGATGTTAAGGCTTCTTCATGTGCCGGCGCCGCCGCCTATGCCGAGTATGACTAGTCCGGAGGAAAAGACTGGGGGGAAGTTTTGGGGACTTGGGGGGAAAAGTGCCAAGAAGGATGGGGATGACTTGGTTTGGGAGAAGCCGAGACGTGGGATTGATCTCTTTGAAGGGCGGTTGGAGATTTACCCACGGAGTAAGTTGATTCATATGGAGGCGTTATCGAAGAAGACAGGGATAGCGTATGATCAGATGTTATTCTTTGATGATGAGCGGAGGAACTTTGAGGTGGAAACCTTGGGAGTTACCATGCGTTTGGTGAAGAATGGAGTCACTTGGGATGAGATTGAGAAGGGAGTAGCAGAGTGGCGAAAGAGAAGAGGTCATTTGGCAGAGTAGGTTTATTATATCTATGGATTTTGAATTGACGATACCGCCGTATTCCCATCATGCACTGTCTCCAACGCCTTCTCACTGACCGGCACTGGCACTCCGGCTACTCCGGCCACGGCATTCTTCTTTTCCCATGCCTCCCAGTACCCTTTAACAACGGTGCAAATCCGTTCTTCCCTTCTAACGCCCTTATCACTACCTACGCCCCAACAAACGAGTCTGCCAGTCTCGCCGTCTTCTTTCCAGACTAACGGACCTGTTGGGAAACTTGAATATCCTGATTCCCAGGTGACAACGTCTTTCCATGCTGGATCAACAGTTGGTAAATCGCCCCATTTGAATTCCAAAGTGCCGCCGTATTGCACAGGGAGATTCTCTGGGGCCACGAAACTAGTGAGGGTGGGTGTTACTTCGTGAGGGGCCAAAATGAAGATTTTAGAGACAGTGGCGGGGTCAAACCAGCGTTTTACCCAGCCCCATACTGTTGAGAAGAAGGAGGGGGCTCCAATGATCTACATAGGCTCGTTAGATTTTGAAAGTATGCCAATTGTCTGAGGGAACCTACGAAAATGCGATCCAGGGTCTCCGGATAATTTGCCGTGGCTAAAACACTCGCCGCCTGCATATGTCCCTTGAGATTCCAAAATTGCTTCAAACTAACCCCCGACACATCCACAATATTCGTGCTCATTGTAATCGGCATACCAGGGAACTGTCTGTCCTGCAACTGCGTGCACAACGGGAATGCAAATCTACAGAGATTCTCGTATAGTGCGAACAACCGGAGGAGACTAGTCGGCGTAGTCGTCGATGGGCGCGCTTGACTGAGTGGGTGGGCAAAGGTCGCTTTTTCATATGCGCTCATCGCTTTGCTGTTTAATGCGCTGATTTTGAAGAGGTATAAGGGGATTCCGCGGCGGTCGCGACGGCCGGTCCATTGTGGGTACTACATTTAGGTTGTTAGACGGCTTCGGGAGTTTGGTGGCTGGCGGGGAAATCGATGTACCATGATACGGCTTTGTTCGTAGGCTTCAAGGTCGATTGTGTTATAGAGGGTTTCAATGTCGTTTGTCTTGCGCCATGTCTCGGTATCTGCGAATTGCGTGGCGGCGTCCTGGGGAACCCACCGACGAGCGCGAAGGAACCGACTGGGTAGGTTAGTTATCAAGTATACAGATGGCGCAGGCTACGTACACTAATGTTGCGTCATCATGGGACGGCGGTGATCCATCTCGATAAATTCCTTGGTTTGTAAGAAGACTCTTAAGCTGTGCAAGAGCCGTTGTTTCTGTAGCACTAAGATGTTCGACATGTCCATGAGGATAAGAAAAAGAGCCATCCTCGTTCGAGGGGGGAGCCCCGGGTTGTTCAGAGCCAGTCATATTCAAAGATACCAGGAAATACAAAGAAGATAAAAAAGTAACGAACTGAAAAAAAAAATATCAATGACGTCTACAGCACATATATAATCTACCGGTCCAAGCGGTTTTTTTTTTTTTGCACGCAGAGCTAAATGGAATTCTCAAAGGGAAAATTGCAGCTTGATGGGGGGGTTCCTACCGAGCTTGGAGCTGCCTGCGGTTGTTATGTATCCTTCTTTCCCTGGCGAGACGGAAGGATCCAGACGCCGGTGGGTCGGCCGGGATTCCTGATTTGGTGGGGATTTCTTAGGCTTTGTAAGGCGGTCGACAGGGCGAGTCATGAGGCGAGCGAATGAGCGAACGGGCGGATGTTTGTTTTTTATGGGGATTGGATGCCTGAGTTTGTGGGGGTTACTACTATACATAATCAATCGCAAACAACCAAATACAAATTCTTCATATTTATTGCCCTTTGGAGTTTCACTGGTCGCTTGTTCACCATCATTAGTCATCGGGTCTGGCATAGATCCAGGCTGACTAACATGTTGATTCCTTCGCTAATTCAATTCAGCCGGGCGCCGGGCTTAATGCCGGCTGCACAGACGGTGGGCGGACACAACCTACATGGGGATTCTATATATCCGATCGATTGAAGCGGTGGCTGGGTCTTTGTAAGAGACAGCTTGACAAAGGGCGGAAGAAGACCGTCTTTGTTAATCGTGCACATATTCTCAACTACGTATGTCCCACAACCTATCGGATAATACCAGCCGGTTACGAATGCGATTGATCTTCTTCAGCTACCCAACCTCCACTATCCACCGCCAATCCCGCCAACCCCATGACGTCAGGCTAAAAAACAACGTCAAATCCGCCCCTCCCAGCTCGGAAAATCGGGTAGCGGACCCTCTTAAATCCAACAAGCCACTCCTCGGATAGTCGGGGTTTTCAGCGGAGAAGCTTGGCCGACCTCATATTAGGGTCATATAGGGTTATATCAGATAAGATTGTGGGGCTTATCGCTGTCTTATCGAAAAAAGTTCTAGATGAAATTGATATTGATGGGTGAGGTTTGCGATTGAGGTGGTGCATAGTAGAATTTGTAATAATAAGCATAATGGCACCGATTAAGAAGAAAACTCAGGCGTTGAGACGCAAGTATAAGGAGGGGAAGACTAAGGATCGCTTGGAGAGAC
Organism: Huntiella omanensis; assembly: GCA_000833645.1. Classification (NCBI taxonomy): domain Eukaryota; kingdom Fungi; phylum Ascomycota; class Sordariomycetes; order Microascales; family Ceratocystidaceae; genus Huntiella; species Huntiella omanensis. The sequence goes on along the minus strand of JSUI01006528.1, from coordinate 31,567 downwards.
GGAAACAAAATCTCGCGGATATTGATGATTTAACCAAGCGTGTAGAGGAGTTTGTACGTTTGCAGATTACCCAGCGCATCGCAAAGACTAACAATTATTCTGTCCATAGGACCCCAAAGCGACCGAAGCAGTTGCTTTCTCCGACCTTCCTCTCTCAGAACCTACCGCCGATGGCCTGGAGGCATCACACTTCAAGACTCTCACGACAATCCAATCCCGGGCGGTCCCACTTGCGCTGAAAGGCCTTGATATTCTCGGCGCGGCGAAAACCGGTTCGGGCAAGACCTTGGCGTTTTTAATCCCCGTGCTAGAGAAACTTTACCGGGCGCGCTGGACGGAATATGACGGCCTAGGCGCGCTTATTATCTCGCCGACTAGAGAACTTGCAGTGCAGATCTTTGAGGTGTTGCGGAAGATTGGTAGACATCATGTGTTTAGTGCGGGCTTGGTCATTGGTGGTAAGAGTCTGGCGGAGGAGGCTTCGCGGTTGGAGAAGATGAATATTTTGGTTTGTACGCCGGGACGAATGTTGCAGCATTTGGATCAGACGGCGGGGCTGGATGTGAATAATTTGCAGATCTTGGTGTTGGATGAGGCGGATCGTATCATGGATATGGGGTTCCAGTCGGCTGTAGATGCGCTGGTAGCACATTTACCTAAGCAGAGACAAACGCTCATGTTCTCGGCTACGCAGAGTAAGAAGATTTCAGACTTGGCTAGATTGAGTTTGAAAGAGCCAGAATATGTCTCTGTGCACGAGAAGGCGGCGACTGCTACGCCAGCTTCGCTGCAGCAGCATTACATGGTCATGCCGCTGCACGAGAAACTGGACAACCTGTGGGGCTTCATCAAGGCGAACTTAAAGTCCAAGATGATTGTCTTCTTGTCGTCTGGAAAACAGGTCCGTTTCGTGTATGAAGCATTCCGTCAGATGCAGCCTGGTGTCCCATTACTTCATCTCCACGGCCGTCAAAAACAAATTGCGCGGTTAGAAATCACCAAGAAGTTCTCGCGCGCACAGTATTCATGTCTGTTTGCCACTGACGTGGTTGCCAGAGGTGTGGACTTTCCTGCGGTCGATTGGGTTGTACAGGCGGATTGTCCTGAGGATGCGGATACGTATATCCATAGAGTAGGTCGGACTGCGAGATATGAGTCGACTGGAAAGGCGATTCTGTTCCTGGAACCTAGTGAGGAAGATGGCTTCCTGGAACGTCTTAAGCAAAAGAAAATCCCGATTGTTAAGGTCCATGCCAAGGAGAAGAGAAAGAGAAGGATCGTGGAGAAGTTGCAGAGTATGGCGTTTGCCAGTCCTGATTTGAAGTATCTTGCGCAAAAGGCGTTCATTTCTTATGCGCGGTCAATTCACATGCAAAAAGACAAGACTGTATTCGACTTCTCCGCATTGGATCTTGACGCCTTTGCGACGTCCCTTGGTCTGCCGGGAACACCACAGATCAAGTTTGAGAAGGGTGCTGATATCAAGAAGATCAAGAATGCGCCAAGAGTGAACCTGGACGATGAGCCTTCGGACTCGGATGGCCAGGCTAAGCCGAAGACGAAGGATGTGCGGACTAAGTACGAGAAGATGTTTGAACGTACCAACCAGGATGTCTTCACGGCTCATTACAAGGGCGTTATTGGAGATGGTGCTGGTGACGATGATGGTGAGGACTTCCTTACCGTGAAGAGAGTCATTTCGGCGGACGATGACGAACATGAAGAAGAGGAGGATGGCGCGCCGAAACCAAAGGTTCTCAACCTCGGCGGCAAGCCTCTCATCATCGACTCCAAGCGTCGCGAGAAACTTCTCACATCCAAGAAGAAACTCCTCAAATATCGCGGCCCAGCCGACAAAATCATCTTCGACGATGACGGCAACGCCAAGCACGCCTATGATCTTAAGGACTTGTCAGACTTCGCTGCTGCAGGTCCTGTGGACGAGCAAATCCGCAAGTTCGTCGACGGTGAAAAGGAGGCGTTGCAGGCGGCTGATGTGGCGGATAAACAACTGGCCAAGGACCGGAGGAAGGAGAAGAGAGATAAGCGGAAGCAGAGGGAAAGAGAAGAGGCTATGGGGATTATTGAGCGTGGTGGCGATGATGGTGGTGATGATAGTGGGGATGACGCACCGCAGTTGGAGAACCCTGACTATGTAGATCCTCAGGATGCCTTGGCTTTCTTGAAGAGTTTGCCTATGCCTGGGGCTGAAGAGTCAGATAGAGAAGATGAACAGAAAGGCGCAAAGAGAGGGAAGAAGTGGTTTGAAGATGATAGTGATGAGGAAGCTCCGAAGAGAAAGAAACAAAAGGGGAGAAGGGTAATTGAGATGGAAGCCGAGCCGGAAACGTTGGAGGATTACGAGAAACTGGCGGCGGGTTTGTTAGAGTAGATCTTTTCATGCATGTATATTCAATTCAATTCAATGTCTATTACTCCATTACTTCATCGTCATCTCTTCCTCCCTAATCTCTCTTCTAGATCCTCCACCAACTCATAAGCCGGTCTAAACTTTCCATCTCTCCGTAACGCCGGATTAGGAAACGTATCACCCATGCCTCCTAACGATGTATACCCCTCATCATACAACGCACAATACTCGATTCCCACTCCCCGCAGGAACCCCCAGATCTCCGTATACCGCCAATCAATCACCGGATGCACCCGCATAAAGCGCGGCCACCCACCATCCGTCTCATCAAAATGCGTTAACCGTCCCCCATGCGGATCTGTCCGACGAGTGCCCACGAAGATGGCAAGAAGCGAGGGATGCGCCGCTAGATGGTCGGTAAGAGCCTCTTTCATGGGTTTTTGAGAGCGTGTGAGGGATAGGTGGTATTGCCTTGCTGTGCGCGATACAAATGATGTTACCAAGGGGAAGGGATCGGCGCATTCAATGTAGATTGCGGGGAGCGAAGTCGGGAAGGATAATGGGTTACTCGGGGTAGAATGTTCCGTGAAATGGCTATGCATGGCCGTAAGTAACAGCGCAAGAAGAACAAGACAATCTTTACCCCCATTATAAGAAAGAGATAACGAAGCAAACCTACACCAGCGGGTTAGTAATCCATCCATTCATCTAGATGGTCGTGGGG
>JSUI01006528.1:0-20308 GCA_000833645.1 Huntiella omanensis | reverse complement strand
GTGTTTGCGCGGTTGTCGTTGAACGGTGCTAGCGATGTTGTTCAGTTCCTGAGCCAGATTACCATTGATGGAAAGAATGGCCTTGAGGTCGTTATGGGCAAGTGGCTTGACAACTCGTCCAACTTTGCCGGGTATGACGAGATTCGCCAAAAGTAAGTTACTACTAAATACCCTGGCAAACCCCATATATTAACATTCATTTGCTATAGTGTCATTGCCCTTTCCAAGCTTTACATCCTGAACGACCCCCGTCTGGCCCAGACGATGGTCAAGGGTGATTTGGTGACACAGAGCGATGGTCGGATCCTGACCCGCTCGCGTGCCAAGAAGAGTATGAACTACAGGTATCTCCGGGCGATGAGCGCCACTGACGACGACAACACAGACCCCGACCAATACACGTCGATCCCAGCGACTCTCAAGATCGTCAAGGTGCTCGTCGACGAGCTCCTCAGCGAGGCCAACCAGCAGGCCGCGGCGCAGCTCGGTGCCTCGAGCGCGATTGACGCGTCAGCCGAGTTTGAAGACGATGATGGTAACGATGAGTGGGAGGATGAAGATGATGCCTTGGACATGGCACTGGGTAACAGCAAGTCTGATATTCTCAAGTTCTTGCGTAACAGTGTCCGTGAGCAGGATGACGAGACGCAGGGTTACTTGGAGCAGTTCTTCATTGGCGCGGCGCAGAATAACTTGGCTAACTTCTCGGAGTGGTACAAGTTGTTGAATGAGGAGGAGAAGGCTAAGTTGGCGGAGCTCGAGAAGAAGACTGCTTCAGCGTAGATGGGTGTGTGTTGTTCATAGATGGCATTCGGCGTGTCATGGGGATTTTTAAAAATATGGATTCTTGGGTAGTAATTTAATGATGTGATTTGATTTAAGAACTTATAGTGGTGGTTTGTGTGACTCCTTCGAGGAACTATTGCGTCCATTAAGAGTGTCAGGAATGTTCTAATATTGATCATAACATGTAGTTGTGTGCGTTGTTCTACCCACCAATACGATCCTTGTCTTGAGTGTACGATACTTCACACTTTGAGAAACATCAACTTGTCACACAAGGGAATCAAATTCATTCGGAACCATTGGTAGTAATGATACAACTTGATTAACGGCAACTACTCGACAACTATCTAGTGGTATTATGGGGCCAATCCCCTCGTGTAACGACGGACTCCTCCCTAGCCGTGAACAACAAGACATTAGAGATACTAAACGAAAGACTAAAATGGGGTATAAATTCGCAAGTTTTTTTTTTGGATGTGTATTTTGGGAGGACATGTAATGGTAGTGGAGGTTAGACCGTACCAGATGGAACAAGCCTAAAGGCTTAAACCTTCTCGGTGTGGTCAACTTCGGCCTTGGTCTCAGCAACGTGGTGCATCTCAGCGGCGAAGGTAGTTCTAGGCTTCCAGCTGGCAGACCGGAGAGGGGTGGTCTCCTCCATCATTTGATCAATCTGCTCCAGGGTCAAGCCCTTTGTCTCGAAGACGAAGAAGTAGGCGAAAGCCAAGGACAGGAAGCAGAGAGAACCCCAGACGAAGAACACCTTGGCACCGAGGTTGGCTGAGTCCTTGTCATCACCGACCATGTAGGGGGTGATAACGGCAATGATGGTGTTCCAGCACCAGTTGGAGGCGGTGGAGATACCGACACCACGGGAACGGATGGGAAGGTGGAAGGTTTCACCGACGACGACCCAGGCGCAGGGACCCCAGGTGGTGGCGAAGAAGAAGATGTTGATGCAGATGAAGGCGATCATGGTCTTGACGGCGTTATCGTTGTCTTGGGACTCGCGGCCGGCGGTGACACCGATGATGGCAACGATGAATTGGGAAATGATCATGCCGGCGGCACCCCAGATGAGAAGAGACCGACGACCGAACTTCTCAATGGTGTAGAAGGAGACGGGGGTAGACAGAACGTTGACAAGCGTGGTGACCAGGGAGATCATGAAGGGGTTGCTAATCGTGCCCAACTGGGTGAAGAAAGTGGTGCCGAAGTAGAAGACAAAGTTGACACCAGTAAGCTGTTGGCACATCTGGAGGAAGGCACCGAGCATGGTACGGCGGATGTTGGAGCTGGGCTTGAGAAGAGAACCCTTGAAGCAGGCGAGCCATGAGCCAATGTAGCCTGTGGCAGGGGTGTTCTCGAGCTCGTACTCGTGGTTGGCGATGATCTCGGCGAGCTCATCCTTGATGTATTCGGACTCGACGGGCTGGCCACGGATACGGGAAAGGGCGGTAGCGGCGTCATCGACACGGCCTTGACGGACGAAGAAACGAGGAGACTCGGCTGGAAAGTGTTAGTTTAAGAAGGTGAAATGGGGTGTGAAAGACTTACGAAGGAAGAAAAGACCAAGGGCAAGGATGATAGCCCAGAGGAATTGCACGGCAATGGGGATACGGTAGGAGCCGGAGTCGTTGCGCTTCTCGGTAGCGTAGACGACACAGTTGGCAAGAAGGATACCGACGGTAATGCAGAATTGGTAGCCAGAAACGAGGGCACCACGGACCTTGCGAGGGGCAATTTCGGACATGTATAGGATAATAACAGCGGAGACGAAACCGACACCGAACCCGGCGATAAGACGACCAAAGACGAATAGGACAGTCTGGTTGGTAGAAGCAACCTGGAGGATACAACCGATAGAGAAAACGAAGCAGCCGGCAATGATAGTCAGACGACGACCAATGTGGTCGGCAATATCACCACCAATGAGGGAACCGAAGAAAGTACCACACGAGAGAATGGAAGTGAAAAGAGACTTTTTCCACGAGGGGAGAACGAAGTCGCCCTCGTCCACGCCAATGGGAGTTCGATCGGGGCTGCTCTCGTCGTAGTCGATGCCGGTGTATAGACGGATGAAGTAGGGCATAGCTAGGACACCGGACATCCAACCGGTATCGTAACCGAAAAAGATACCGCCGAAGGCGGCGAAGGCACAGGTTAGGTAGGCCTTGAAGGTGACCGGGGCCTCGATACGGCCTACATCGGTGGTGCCCATGGGGATCGCGCCGCCACCCATGGTTGATGATTTATGTGGTTGGAGAGAAAGTTAAAATGGGGAAGATGTGAAAAGTAGGAGGGATCAGCTGAAGTTGCTAAGATCGGATGGTGATGAGACAGGAAACAAAAGGTGTAAATCACGGCATGATAGACGAGGTTATATAGCAAAAGTGTAATGCATGTATCAGTATATCTAAAGACATATCTGGGCGTGCAACTATCCACCCCCCCTGTGTCTCGGCGCAACTATCCTCTCCAAAAAACACGAGAAAAGAGAAAAAGCCATCGAAAGGGGTCTCGTCTGACTCGTCGGACCGTGGCAGGTTAGATGACTCGTCTTGCATACTACTACATATTAGCCCGACAAAGGCCAGACTGAGAAAGTACCGCCGAAGTGTGTGTGTGTAGGTTATCGGGGGAAAGATGGGAAAAAGAGAAAGAGGAGACTGGATTTGGTGGACGTTGGTGGATGTGGCTGGTAGAACACTTGTTCCCCGCGTTGTGATGAATCTGGGGAAATCTGGGGCTCGATGGATATGACTTCTTTGAGAAATGACGGATGTCGGTTCACGAGACTTGTTCTTTTCTTTGGGGAATGTTTCCTCTACTTGGTGGGATGGTTCTAGTATTTTGTTTTCTCTTTTTGGTGTCAATACCGGCTCAGAGGGCGTCTTTGTATGGTGTCTCGTGACCAATAATATGCGTGGGTGATAAACTCGGTCGACTTGGTTACCTCTGTTACCGAACAAATCACCGAAATGGCACTCCGGGTACAAACTGTTTAATCTATGCATATGTATACAACCACAAGACAAACAAAAGTCATCTATAAAGATATAGAGATACACCAAATCCTATTCTTTCGACATCTAAAACCCCAAGTAACCCCAACAACGATGGTCAAACCGCCAAAATCAATGTAACACAATACTACATACCCCCGTAAATTCACCCCGGAAAACCGTTGAAAATGCGGGGTTTAGCGCTCCATGGCCGCTAGAACCAAACTCTGCACAGACCCGTTGTAGTGGAAAGTCTGGGGAAACTGACATGTTAACGTCGACCCACAGAACCAAGATTTGGGGTAAGTCTAGTTTTCTCATTTCATTTTGGTTATGTCTTTGTAGTTTCGATATTCGCGGGTTTGTTTACTCGCGGATGCTGGCGGCCAAAGGGAGGTTGATTTTGCGGCATCTAGACTCGGGGTTTTGCCTTGGATTTGGGTTACATATCATGTGTTCGTTTTGCTGGCTCTTGGAAGGAATGATTGAGTCTTATAACTTGTGGTGGGTGACACAAGGGTTTCTTTTGGGTAACTAGCTAGAAGGAAGGATACTGACACCAGAATTTATTGGTGCGACAGGATCTACACATTCGTTTTTTGTTCGTGGGTTTGTAGATTTAGGACGGATGTGTAGGGGCTAATTCCGCAGTTGAGCGGTTTGTATATACACATGTATACATACATAACATGCGGGGAATAGCCTAGCAAAAGCACAGACAAAAGTTAAAGCCAAAAAAACTCGTGCGGCAACATGGCTAGCCCGCCATGTGACCTCATGGATTCATTTCCGGGGTCTTTCTTCCGTAACGTAACCCATGATTCACTCGCCTCCGCGCTTACTCAATATAGACTCACTTTGTACTTCAATACAATGTCTACACAAGAATAACTACACTGTACCACCCCCTCCTGGCCACCAAACTGTTGACATCTCACCTGACCTCTTTGGCTTGATTAGGAAGCAAAAGGTTTCTAAGCGAGTGACGATGCAGCATCGCGCTTCAGGTCCGCGAGTCTCGCCGCATTATGGCCGATGCATGACCTTGTTGCGTTGGGTTAACCTGCGGGGCGCGTTATTGGAATCCGGGGAAATTGACAGGGTTGATTTGTGGGGAATGTCATGGGGAAAGTTAAACGCGACTGCCGCTGCTTTGGGGTATATCACTGTACATACATACATGCCAAGATGTCTGGATCTTTGAGGGGACAGAGTAACCAGTACGTCGTATGTACTACGATAGGTGAGCCTCCATGTTCTAAGTCATCTCCATCTACAACGCTATCCGCATGCGGCTCCCAAGTCAAACTCTCATGAAGTTATGTCTCGCCCTTCTTTTTGCCGTCATACCCCAGTAAATCTGCTCTTGTCTCCCACAAATCCCATCACATGGTCGCACCCAGCTACCCCAGATTTCCCCCACCGAGACAAAAGGAACCTTATATTTCCTCCGCAAGTCGCCAAGTCGGCCCGATTGCCATGAAGCTTAACCTGGGACCAAACAAACTGGGCGTGTTGTTAGACGAAGGATCCTCGACTGTTCTGTCACGCTTCCTTGGGAGAATGTCTGTGTCATGTGATTCTCGCCGGTGAATTAATATTGTGGATGACCACATCAATGGGTTTCGTTACAGGTGTATTGCTGCTTCTGACGTCAAGAGAGAACAAGGTTAGTCGGAACTATTGCTTCCGTGGGGAGGACTATGGCTTACATGTATGAGGCGGTCGTTTATATTGCAATATCCAACCCTTTATTCGGTCCGCTGAGCTGACAAGTGGTATTCGGTGGCAGTTTCCGGTGGACCCTCCGGTGAAATCATCTCCAAAATATTATCCGCCCTGATGGTAACCAATACTAACCCGGGGAGTTTGCCGTGGACCATTTTGGGTTGAGCGCTGCATGCATTCGGGTATCTGGTTGTAACCCAAACATTAACCCTTCTAGTTGCATCTGATCTTTGGGAAATGGATTAGAATTTTGGGCGTGGTATTAAACTTGTTAGTGGTGGTACATACGAAAACAAAACAGTTCAGTTTGCTCCACTAATGCACGTCAGATTCTACGTAAAACATGAGGTAGGTTAAACAACATAGTGGCTGAAAAGACAAACAGCTTGTTTGCCTCGACATGCAGAAAGGCGTCTTGGCGTAGTTTACGGGCGATTTAACTTCCAGTGGTTTATTTGACCACGACCACTGTCGCAAAGAGTAGATCCCTTCTATTGTCTTGACATACTGTGATTGAGTTCCTACACATGGAGATGACGATCTAGAATGACCGCTCACAAGTGCCGATCAAAGAGTGATCTAAAAGATATTCTAGATGTAGGAACTTCAACACATTACACGTAAGACATGAAGACCTTTCCAATATTATGAAAGACAAAGAGCAAGACACAATACACCCGCTTAACATCTCACCTTAGTAAGGTGTTTAACTTCCTCGACAACGCATCGACGACAGGGCAGATATCCACTTCATTGATAAGACGCAGCAGTTGAATTCAGACATTTTAGTTCGTAGACTTCTATCGGGCCGTATTTGATAACGGGGCCGAGGAGTATTTGTTACGTGCAAGACGATGCTCGAGCCGAGGTAGTGCCCGGGGTATCGGAACTAGCACAGTGCGCGGACATTTGAGTGATATCTGTATGTTTTTGGTCTCATCTGCAGTCAAACATGAAGAGTATTATCCAGACAGGTAGAGCCAGTGTCAGTAATCATTGGGCGAAAGAGCAGTACCGAAAAACCCCTTGATGCTATTGAAAACCCTGGAGACGACACACTCAAAGCACAGTGCATACACCTACTACACTGTGCTCTCGCACTGTAATTTTGGTGGCGTCACATGACCGGGGTTGATGCTACCCTAGCGTATTTGGTAAGGTTATACCCTTATGGAACGGCACGTGACATGTCACAAACGTACAGTGCGAACACACAGTGCGTTAGTATGACACTCATCTTTTTGATGAGCCATTTCATTTTTCTGAAAAGCCGGAGATGCATTTAAAGTTGCTCAATGTTGAGACAGGGGAATTTGAAATACACTTTACCTGTTTATTTTGACGTTGGCCCTTCGTGTGAGCCTTAATATTGCGATGCCACTCTCTCCGCACAGTGCGACGCACGGTATTGATATGGTGTTAGTCGATGGTGGGCGTTCTCAGTTGGGAAACTAAGTCACATGTATGCACGCTTGATGCATTGGGTTGATTGAAAGACAAACCTGCTTGGTGTGTTTTCTTCATGACTGTCTATCAACTCAACGGAGAGCAATGCCAACCTTACCCAGGTCAACAAGGTACAGGCTCTGGACTGACTTTGTCCGTCTAAGATAACGGATAATGTTTAGTCAGACCATGTTCCATGGCAGTTCATCAAGACCCATGATCGAAGTGTTAGGCCAGTGTTCTATCGGATTGAGGGGATCGAGACGGCATCAGGGCCGAGTCTTGAACGAAAATCCGCAGCCACTGCCCTCTATAGGCAGCTTTCTCGACAGCAGTCCCCCTGTAGCCACCGCCGAATGTGTCCACAGAAAAACCCGTTATGGGGTATTGACAAAGTGGTCACCTGAGAGCAGGTGATGAGTACTCTCTGTGACATCAACAAAGATACTGGGTCTTTGAGACTCTTACGTTGGCCGACTGCCTTTAAAAGTTCATGCATATTCCCGACACCTAAATCTGAGAAGACTGTTGTAGGATGCAAGAAGCCCGGAGGTTGGTGGCTAATTTTGTTGCCATGTATCTGCAGGTGGGAAAATCTTTGGGAAGATTTCCAATAGACGTCCCTCCGTGCAGCTTGACCGATTACCCCCTGTAGGGCAAATGGGCACTCCCGCACATGGTTCGACTAAAACGGCAGTGTGTACTGTTTGAGAGCTTGCACGGAGATCTGACAGTCGTAAAGTACAGCCTCTTCTACTACAGCTTGATGTAGCAGGAGCGCTCGAAAGAGTTGACTATTTGTGGCTCATACACGGGGCTATATAAAAAGGAGCGTCTGGGTGGTTAATACGATGGTCTCACAGCTTCTTGACGGTCTTAGAGGCCTCTCTTATCTCCAATGGGGTCAACGCAGATAGACGGTCTGATAGATCCGGCGTGCCTCATGGCTCCACGCTCTCTCCGCTCCTCTTTGTACTGACCATAGAAGAGCATAACCCTACGTAGCATCGAGTTGATCAAAAAGAAATGCGTAATCTGGGAATCGAACCCAGGGCTAATCGAATCATTACCGGATGGCAACGATTAATGTTACCACTACACCAATTACGCCTTGATATATTGGTGCGCTGCTAAGTCAGCTTTTGTGTTACGTGACTTCGGGCGGTGCCGTGGAAGAAACAGGGCAACCTTCTTCCTTAATACCCTCGGAATGGTACCTTCGAGGTTGGCGATGCCATTTCCTTCGGACACGGGCTGGATTTTCCCCCAATTCGTTGTCGGTTGTATTAAACCACACACCACTCCCCTTCTCCCTTCTTTTTTCCAGGTTCTTGCCTCTCGTTAGGCCCAACCTGATCGATTGCCGCCAAGCTGGCTTCTCTTGATCCTCACAAGAGCTTTTTCTCTGGAGTATGGACACACTGAGGGCCTTTCACCTTCACTTTCGGCGCGTTTCTTGGAAGAAGGTTCCGCGTCGGATGCGTCTCTTTGTGTCCTGAAATTTCGATGGACGGTATTGATAAAGTCTAGGAGATACTTTTGCTGAGATGAAGGAAGGAGGAAAAGAATTTCACACTATCGGTGCCCAAGAAACGACAACCAAAGCCCTCTGCGGCCACAGAGTTTTTATTTCATTGATGGATCGGCTGCAGGCCAAAAACGCCAGAACTAGCCTGGACCCTGCGGGGTGCCTCCGGGCCGTGCTGAGTATAGATTCTCTCGGTGTTTTTTTCCCAGCAGGTGATCCCCGAAGAGGGCGAGATGTGAGAGCGGAAATCACACGGAACGGTAGACATAGAATATCCAACAGACACAAAAAGGAGTAATCAGAAAGTAGAAGTGTCGAGGCGGTGTTCAAGAGGCAGCTGGAAAGGTGGATGGAGGATATCCCTGGGCTCGTTGCTGAGTGGGAGTTCTGGTGGTAGCCGGCTCAGAGAGGTCGTCAAAGGGTCCAACCTGAGGGGCGGCGTCGAGGCTGCCGGATTGTTTCTACCAATATCCATCGCTTGCCTGAGTTCATTGGCGCCAATAGCCCGCGGGTGGGCCAGACAGTCGTTGTACCGTTTCATTGGTAGCCGCACTGTTTCCACCGGGTCGCGGACCAACTCGGCATAGAAGTGAGCCTTGGGCCATCTCAACAGGGGTGACTGACTAAGAGCGTCAGGACACCAAAGGACCAGGTGTGATATTTCTGGCGGGGCCAGCCGCAATGGCAGTTGCCGGACTAAATCTGTAAACTAACAGACTGCTACCACATCGCGGTATTGGCACGACCAGTTCGCAGTCGTATCAACAACCAATTCTCACTCATAGTCAACTCCCTTCGCAGCTTCACGGTCTTCGCCCATGTCGTGACCTTCCTCAAACTCATCCTCAACTTCACCATCAGTTTCACAACTCTGTAGGCTCTTCCAGTTCGCTGCTCTCTTATCCGCTCTCTCTCTCATTCTCATTCTCGCCTCTACTGAATACGTTCTACTCCTAATGCAGGGTTGATAAGACGTAAGAAGCCGATGGATTTGTGTGCATAGTTTGCGCAATCCGCATCATTGTAACTGGCCATACTGACGAATCTGGCATGTGCGCCTTCGAACGTGCTCCCACGTGCTCCAAGTACTTATGTAGCAGCTAGCAGGCCTCCTTCGTACGAAGACGAGGCAGTGATGTAATATAGACTGCTCCTACGTAATATCGCAGTGCGCAAGCCTGTAATCACTCCAACTGGTCCATATGTGTCTACATTAACCCTTGATGCTCAAGAACCGAAGGAGCAAACGTCAACTGTAGTCTATACCCAATCTTGCAAACCAACGCCACGGCCTTCCAACTGCGTGAATCACTTTGGGTAAGACCATGGAATGAGACAATCTTGCTTGGTTTGGTACGCAGAGCGTGATGGTGATCGGTGTGAGCCCCGCAAAAGTTGAGTCAACTGCCGAGGAGCTTTAATTTTCCTACTACCGGAGCATTCTGCCCCCCGAGTCTAAGCGGCGAATAGTCCCACTCATCGGCTGTTTCGATATTGAGCGCAAGCAAAACAGGCTTATGTACTCGGCTCAAATAGCACACTCCTCAGCGCAACTACCTCATGGACCGTCCGCAGAGCACTAGCCAAGTTGATCGAGGACTTTTCCCCGACCAAGTATGTAAGTTAATGTCATCAGCGAACTGCACATCCACGAAATCTGGGTGATACAAGTACCAATGGCTATTCTGTATCTTTGCATATCAAGAAATACAAAAAATATCGGTGTGGGGTTTAACGCGTTGATTCCAGCCATCAACCTTCGGCCTATAGCCGGTTTCCCACTGACAAACAAAGTGTGTGGCCCTACGTATCGTCGGTATGATCAAAAAGAGTTGCGTAATCTGGGAATCGAACCCAGGGCTAATCGAATCATTACCGGATGGCAACGATTAATGTTACCACTACACCAATTACGCCTTGATATGTGAGTGCGCTGCTAAGTCGGCTTTTGTGTCACGTGAGGTCCGGAAGTGGTTTCAAACAACAACAAAAAAAGTGGTTTCAAGTCCCCAAGGGTGGTTAAACGTCAAATAACACAACAACAAGGGTGGTTTTAGTTGACGACATCACCTGTAGCCTCTTTTGTCCGCAACACCGTCGTATTGATGGCTTGTGCTATTCAGATAGACGTTTAATAGGACAACATCAACATTGCCCCGCAGATTATACCATCGACACTGTTTGAACTAGTTCAATCCGGCTCTTGTGACATCTGCTGCGTACGCTACGTGCTTCAAACGAATGCAAGTGAACGGTGACATATTCACAAACTCATGACTTGATTCAATATGGAAGTATTATGCATCTATTACCGTCGATGTTTCTGAACTACTAAGGCTAGTTACGTCTTGATTCGGCCAGCTTTGGTACATTATGCATACTATTGAATCTCAAGATTTTAGGCTAGTTCCCAACGTATAGTCGCCCTGTGGATACTTCTGTGGACGTGTTACAAGTCGTGAGTTCGTAGGCTGTATCTTGAGTGGATATCTTGTCAACTCCAGATATCTTGCAAGCTTTATGTGTTGATGGTCTGGTAGGCATCAGCATACCACCGCGCCAAAAATAAACGGATCCTTTTGACTTTATCACAGGTGCATATTCTATCAGGGCCTGTATAGGACGCACGAGCAGGTATTTCTATACAGTGAGAAGCGAATACCCAGTGAGCAGCCATGAGGCGGGGCAACGGCTGACATGTGTAGTCCATCAAGGTAAATTCATGGAAGCCAAGGCACAAAAAAGGATGGAAGCAAAAAGAATGTCGACACCAACGTGATTCGAACACGCGCCCGCGAACGGACACCCTTAGCAGGGGTGCGCCTTAACCACTCGGCCATAGTGTCTTTCCTTATTGGGAAATAAACTCCTAACAAGCTTTATAAGTATATCGTTGGATGTGGGGAAACAGGTCAAATAGGACGACAAGCCAAAACAGGTCGACGATGACATCTTTCGGAGATATCAAAAACTGGCTTTGTAGATGCTTGATATAAATCTTTTGTAATACCCCCTCTATAGCTCTTAGCATGTTTTGTTATAGCTATGTGTAAAAGAAACTACTTACATACGTGCTAACCAGTGCACATTGTCATGACTACTGTTTTGTTCAGCGGTTTTTTTACATATGATCTCGATTCCATCTAAAACATGAGATCAGGTCAACGGTAGGGTTAGAAAAACCAACCCTTGTCAGCAAAATCACGTGGCACGTGCGCCAAAATTTCAATCATGGGAGTGACGACTGCACCACAGGTAAATTCTGTTTATCCTACCACCGTTAAAATCAACAAACCGACATTCCGGACCGCTCCGTACGACCCATCGTCATCGACAATTGCTATTCGGAATCCTACCCTTTCTCCTCAACACCCAAAAATACACAATGGCTTCCCGTGGTATTACTGGCCCTGGCTACAGAACCGCCCCTCGCGGCTTCTTCGGCTCCGCTTACGACACCGTGACCAGCTCGGAGAACGCTACCGTTGTCAGAGGATTGAGCGTTTTTGGTCTTGCCGTTGCCTTCTTTGCGTCGGGCCTTGGTGAGCTGTTTGTTCCTGCGTAAGTTTGATAGTACTGGTGGGGTGCTTGAAGAGCCATGGCTAACTTTGACGGGTGTTTAGGCAGTAAATACGTTCGCGATACTACGGAATAGAAGATTTTGCGAGTTGGATGCTTGGGCCGGTCTCTCTTCATATTAGTCATGAATGGGATAGAGGACTAGGCTGTGTATGATACGTTGGGTGGGAGATTTTAGCACGATGCTGTGCCATACGTGTATGAGTAGTTATTGTACATGAGAAGATACGAAATATACCCATTTCACAAACTGACCAAGTCTAGACTCATGGCCTAAAATTTCAGGAGAATAGGGGAGTTCTGAGAAGCTACCTGGTGAGGAATATGTCTCAGTTGTATGTGAAGCCCGGGATGAAGACTTCCGTATGTGCTAGTATCAAATGTACATAGGTTGATATATGGACTCACGGTTATATGCGACTGCTCTTATCTTGATCACGTTGCTAGCATGCACGACATTCCTCAGCTCTATCCATGCCCCTCGTATCGGCTCAACCATGTGGTCGTAAATGTGTGTGTATAGTAGTATTATAGCCTTAGTCTTCATCCATCCTCGCTAAGCCCAGCGCATCCTACATCCAAATTTACAAATACTTGCTTACATGGGAATTCTTCACCTCAGCTTGGTCGCTATTCTCATCCCGATCAAATCATAAATATTCTGATATCTCCCTTTGGCCACAAAATAAACTACCTCCAGCCAATCAACGGCCCCACCCCGGCAGAACAATACTAAGCTGTGCCCCACTTTTCCGCAGAACAATACCAAGCGAGACGGGGGTCTTTTCGTCCAAAAAAGGAAATAATGGAGGGGCATTCATTTGTTTTTGGTGACAGAGAGGACAAAGTTTCTAAATCCGTTTGGGTGATGGTAGCCACGGGTTGATCTACATGCCGTCCCGGGGCTAAAGAAGGGGTGTTATGAATCTAGTTCATGGGAAGGCGTGCGTGTATACACCATGGGCGGATTTGCCCTGGGATATCTGGAGTAATTTTCATGATTTCGTTGTAGAACACACACCTTCACACCCAGATGGACCCCGCTAGTGGCTGTATGACAGCTGTTAGACGCCGTCTAGCCGTCAACATGAATCACTGCCGTCAGGTTAAGGGCAGAATCTGGGGCAGGATTGTTCGGATGTGCTTGGCTAGGGACATAGGATAGATATGTATGTAGATATAGTACGAGAAGGCGAGTGAGGCAACTAGACTAGTAAATAGATAGTCAAAGGTGATACGCCTGTCAACTGCGGCGGGTGGGGCGTCCGCATTGGGTGGGGGAGTAAAGAGACAGGCCGACTACAAATTAGTTATATTGTGATGCCTGGACTTGTCTTGACCGTTGCATTGTTCTCCGTTTCGTGAGAAAGTTCTTGACACATTGAAGTTTTCACCTTGTCCTGTCATTAGATACTACCTGCAAAATACCATCTTTCAGCAGTTTCAGCGCCACCAACATATTCAAAAGCATACATCTTCAAACCCTCGCTCTCCCCGCCGTGCGTAATCGTTAAAAGTCCCTTACTGGACATCCTACAGCTCCTCCCGTACCTCTGCGCCATCATCATAGACAACAGCGTAGTAGTTGGAGACCAACAGGACAAGAAAAACGCCCTGGCACATGAAGCCTTGGCCATATTCCAATACTCCGGTCTTCGTCACATTTCGACCACTCCGGGCGTCTCGGCGGGCGAAGTGTTATATGACTGAGTGGTTGTGATTCGGGCTTGTGTGTTGAGTTGTCGTTTCTCAGATTTGTGGTTTGTTGTGGGGAGCATAAGGAGGAGCGGACAGTGATATTAAGCGGCCGGTTCTGGAGTCAGGAGCAGACTCTGTGTTTGGAGGGAGAGAACTGCACTTATAAAAGCGACATCGCCAACACCTTGAAAACTTATGATATACAATCACTACCACCGACAAATTCTTGAAGTTCTTTACATCCGTGGAAGCAGATACCCACCATGAGCGATTCACCTTTTTTTCTTCATACGATATCCACTTTTCAGAGCCACTTGATGGCTCGCGATGATAGTGACCAGACCATAGGCTTCGACCCGAAAAGTGTACCGTTCAACGTCACCACTTCAAGCGGTGGAGTCGTGAAAGTAACTATGCATGTCGTCGAATCCTACTCTCGGTATCTGGTCAACTACTCTATATCACGCGGGCTACAAACTGGAATGTTAGCCATGACATTAATGGCCTTGATATTTTTCAGCCCCAAGGACCGCATCCTCAAAAAGAACATCGTCATACAAATCATCACTTTATGCGTTGCCATCGTCAAAAGCGTCCTCCTACTCAGATGGGCTACATCGGGATGGGGATCGATGTACAGCATCATCACTGGAGATTACTCCAACTTGAAGGCTGCAGACTCCAATAACCAAATCGTTCTATCAGTCGCTAGCATTCTACTCATTGTTTTTGTTGAACTAATGCTGCTACTACACAGTTGGACTATCTTTCGCATGTGGAGACCGATCATCAAGTACATTTGTTTGGCTTTATCAGTGTTGTTGGGATCTTCCACAGTCGCTATGCGAACAGTATATCAGGCAATAGGACTGAAATCTGTGTTAGATGTGGCGGCTGACAGGGCATCGTCAGAGTCTACCGACATGTTACTTGTAACTGTATTCTTTTTTTCAAACTTGACTCTCGCTATTTCAACTGTTTGGTTCACAGCCATATTCAATGTCAAGCTGATTAGTCATATGTGGAAGACTAAACGGCTGCTACCCAGTCGTAAAGGCATGACGCCGATGGAGATTTTAACTGTAACTAATGGTTTTCTCATGATTGCACCAAGTAAGTGAAATTCATCCTGTCTTGCGTTATTATACAATACTAATCTTCTTTTGTTCAGTGGTATTTGTTTGTCTGTCCAGCTCGAAGCTCTCACACGTAGCAGACTTTGCTACATGGACGACCACTGCCATTCCTATGATTCTGCCATTTGGGTCCCTCATTGCTCAAAGACTCATCACCAGCCAAAAAGTCTCTTCACTTGTTCACATCTCAGCTGTGTCAAGCAACAGCAGCAATACACCAACACTTCCATTGTTTAACGGGGGACAAGACCTTACCATGACTGCAGCAACCAACAAGACAATGGTCGAAACCGGGGCGACTGGCGAGTTTCCAGATGATCGCGATGATTGTGTCAATGTTCACAGAGATGTTGACCAAAGAAGCGAGCGCCGTTTAGCTCAAAGCTGATCACAATTCACACGATTGGCGGCGATATAATGGAGATAGCAAGAGACTTACATAGTAGAACCTAATAATCCGAGAATTTCGTAGAGACAAACAGCAATGACAAAAAAAGTGTTCTGACCGCTATGGGAGTTTTTCATGCCACCAAAGGAATTGATACAAAGCGGTTCAGTGGCTCAAGGGTTGAATATGTTACCGTTTTGGCAACACTAGGCCACATAAAGTGGTGACAGGTCATCTCAACAAGAAACGTTGAGATCCTTTTCCTTTTGGGAAGTTACGTAATTAAACACCATGCGTGCATAAGTCCACAGAAGTTGCGTAACTTGTCAGAACTATCTCTTGAGAATGACCATGCATGACCTATTTAGGTCAATTTCAAGTAATGACGTTAGTTTGTGTCACTAAATAAACATGAGTTTAGTCTTTGTATACCCAGCGCCGCCATTGCCATACACAATACCGGTCATTAGCCATTGCCCGAGAGATATTCCCAGTGACTACCTATATATAAAAGTGCTAGTATTGTTAAGTAATCATCGTAGAAAAACAAGCGCGCTGCGAAAAGGGTTGTTTTGTTGTCGCCGTGGCTATCGTCATCGAATATTCATCCATCCAAATCATCAGTTATCGTCGTGTCTTCTGTTGTATACATACCATACCGCTGCCATCATTCATTAACTTGGGCTGTTAGTTTTGATCGTCACGACCAGAACCCAAACAAAGACACGACGGCAACATTGGATACCAACATATCGCCTGATCTTGTGAGTTTGATTGCGCTAATAACACCCAACTACTAACACAAAAAAATAAATATAGCTCCAAATCATTCATACTGTATTCGAAACCCTACAGCCTTGACACGCCCCAGCGACACCGAGATATCTCACCGGCCGGGCCAACTGTTGTTTTTAGCGAAGCTTATGCACGTATACCAAACCGCAGGACCATAGACGATTCCCACCCGTGCTCTCGACATCTATGCCAAAGGTCTCGTCGCCAGGCATCTGGAATACTGAGCTGTACCAGAACTAGTAACATTTATCTCCAATCGCAACTTTTGTTAGGTTGCCCTCTACGGAGTTCGCGCGCCATATCAGTCGGATAGCATTGTATTGTTTGTGATATACCGGTACCATGGACCCAAAGAAGCCTTTACCGCGGCGGACCCGACTGTCACGGCATTTCAGTGTTACCTCACGACCACCGTCATCAACAAATGATGCTGAAATCTCTGCTCCCATCAGATCTCCACCTAAGCCCCGCAGACCACCGCTATCTTCTCTTTGGGATATTAAGCCACCAATAAACCAGGACCAAAAGAAAGACCGAGACAAGGGCGAACCGGCTACAGCTACAACACAAGATGCTGCTTCGAAAGAAAACAAAGATGCCGATATTGCCAATTTCTGTGTTGGGACCTTGCCCGATGCTCCTACGCCAATCATGCAAAGAGCAAGACCCAAGACACAGCGTCGATTGACTGTAGCAACGCTAAGAGAAATCATGTCTGATATCGATCAAGACGATCGGCTGTCGCACCTAGATCGATCTTCTCGTGGCAGCTTTGCAACATCGTCCGATTCGGACAAAGATGCAGACTTAGCTTCAGACACAGACGCTACATCGTTACTGGATTGTGCAAAATCACAACCCCTGAGACTTGCGTTAACTTCAGGCATACGGCGACACAAATCCATCGCAAACCCAATATCGAGGCAGGCGATGTCGGCTGGGTGGTCCGAGACTCGTGATTCAGAGAGAAAGGTACGCTCCGGAAGTCCAATCGATAACTTGCGGCGCTTATCAGGCAGGTCTCAAGTATGGTCTTCTACGTTTGGGTTGACTCGGGCCAAAACACTGGGCCACCGGAATACATTGAAGCGTGGCGACGAGTGGGCCACGACTGTCAGCAAAGCAATTGCCAACATTGGAACCCAACTCGAGCATGATTCAAACTTTTCAATCTCGGAAGGATTTTGTCTTAGCGAGCTTTCTGGCTCTTCTGGTCCTGTTCAAAACTCTTCTGGCCCTTCTGACCCTTCGACTCGCTACTCACCAAGAACCCTTGCTATGTTGGATAAGCGCCGTGGGACAATGGCCCGAAGGAGCTCGTGGTCGGTAGCCTCGCCAAAGGATGTGCTGCCGCACGAGTTTGTCACTCCCCCCATTCACGTGACTAAAGATGATATTGAAGTGCAATACTTCAGTGACCACGCAGATGAAAATGACCCCGAACCACGGGATACCTCAATGGCCAAGGCCAACCGGTCTTTTCGCAAAGTCACCAAGTCCTTCTTGAATCTATTCAAGCCTACAGTAAAGGAAACGATTGACCCCGTCGTTTCAAATCAAGACCACTCATCGGCTGGGGAGTCTAGCTCTTCATCTTCCAACCATGACACGAAACGTCGATTAGCTCGGTCTGCCTCTACTTGGGGGCTCAACTCTATTCTACGTCATAACAAATCTAAGCGGAAGCCCTTTTCAACAAGGCATTCCCAACAGACACAGACCACGATTATTGATTTGATAACAGCTGATCCTATTATTGGCAAGGGCCCTTCATATCAGCACTCGTGTGATTCACTGGTTCCACCTTACAGTTCCCATCGGCACAGTTTTTCTCAGAGAGACAACTCTATAGGTCACTATCCGCCCTATGTGACATCATTGGACTCACCTGGTACCAATTCTACCAGCGCCCTACCTCAGCATGGTATTAAGGTCAAAGAAAGCAATCTCCCGCCAGAAACTGTCAATCCAACTGCCTACAACACCAATTCTCAAAATGCAGTTGTTGGGGACGCCATGGGAATTCCATCAGTGAATATTACCAAGTCCGAGGAGAGACCGGCGAGATTAGGCAAATTTGGCGGGGATGTCGTTCCAAATTTTGGTCGCAATACTGGAGGCTACCCAGCCTATGGTACCACCTCTGTATATTTGGAGGATGTGGTTTCAGCGTCTAACTTACACCCTGTCTATGGTAATACTACGGAGATTCCCCACGTGAATCATGGGTCCACTTCTAGTGTTTATAGCTCGGATGAACTGCCGGCCGCTAAGTCCCTCCATACTACCGGAGATTCCGGCTATAACCAAAGCAGTAATGTGCCTAATCTTGCTCCTGACGGCAGATGTATTGATCAGGCCACTAGTATTCGCAGCGCTATGAAAGCACGTGATGATGTAGGTCGTGACCCTCGCCGTACTTAGGTTGATACACGACATGAGCGGTCACCTCTCTCAAATATATCGTCTCCTCCATCGACACTTCGATATCAATCTCGAAATTCCAGTACTTTGGCATTTCGCAGGAAGGTTGGTCGAGGTGGATCTTGCTCCAATCTTGCCCTTCCGATAAACGATAACGGCCAATCGCCGAAACTCGCCAGCTTACGAGTTCCCGCCAAGGAAGATGCACCCAGCGCACCACGTGTTGCTGAGGTACCAATCCCCCAAGGTGTTGTGGCCGAATTATCTGAAGAGGATTCGCCCAATATGACACTTGAGCGTGCGATACAAAGTGACTGGTCTCCATCTCTGGCTAATCGGCCAGGAATGGCAAGTAATCGTGCTGTGAGTTTAACGTTGCCCCAGATACGGATTCAACAGCCAGTAGTCAATTTCTCTGAAGCCCCGAGGCCCATGACTTTGCCACTTGGACGAGCCGTAGAGTCAGTTTCGGTGGCACAGGGTGCAGTCAACCATGGATTTGGTATCTTGTCGTCTGGGGCGAGTGGTGAGTCGAGTATCGGGATTATTGGAGAGATTCAAAAACCAATGATACCTGAGGATATTCCGACAGAACCTCCTGTAAATCCCGGCAACATCTTAAGGAAACTATCCATGAGCGGACGACGTGTACCTACAGTGAGACATCGTATCCGGCAAATCTTCAAACGACGCGGCTTGCAATCAACCAACGACTCCGTTGTAGACAGCCAAGAAGCCGGACAGACAAGAACTGCGGACGCCCATGGTGATGAGTCTACCAAAAGAAGATTCAATGAATCAACCCTTCTGAATGCCTCTACTCAGGCTCGACTGTCGTCGGCACCCATGCATCAAGGTGTCCCGCACGTATCATCGAATTCAAGTGTGCTGCAACCACGGCCCTCCTATATCACTCGAAGTGTGGATATCAAGATGTTGACTGAACAGGCAGAGTACGATGATTTCTTGTTCCGAACCCCAGAAGGTCGCGAATAGGTTAAACGGCAAATGGAACAGAAAGAACGGGAGAGACAAGAGGCCGTCCAACGTAAAAAGAGTCAACGAACTCAGCGAGGGTCAAACAAACGCGGAAGTCATGAGGGGAGTGACCGCAACTCAAAGAGGACAAGTAAGAAAGAGTGAATACAAGCACGGGATGATTGGTGGGTGTTGAAAACTTACTTTTGTGCCCATTGTTGGGATTCTTGTTGCTGTTAGTTAGTAATATTATTAGACTTATCCCCTTGTGTTGCTCCTGACAAGAGATATATCTAAGGCGATTTCAACTACTAATTCTGGTAGAAACTACATATTGAGAGAGTTACAGCTACGTGCATATATCGGGATTGTGTATTGGGCATTTAACTAGGGGGTGTTCATGGTCAATCCCATGCCTTCAGAGATCCTCTTGATCAACAACCGCTTGAAGAACAAATCGCGTGCCACACTACGAGTGGTTTTGATAAACAATTCGGGAGATATACGGCCTTTGTCAAGGGCCCTAGGTAACAATCCCAAAACTTCATTCAGGGCCCTCTCTTCACACACGGCATCATAAAGCTGCGCTGCCACAACAGACGGGGCAGCCAACAACGTAGCTGCATCCGGTGGCTGCGTCACATGAGCCCTATCGATACTCTCCTTCGCCGAACCAATTGCTTGCTGAAGAATCTGGATATTGTTATTAACCGTGGCTTCGAAAGCTTGTAGATTGGCGAGGTAAGAGGCGCTGTTGGAAAGGGCTCTGTGTAGGGTATCCCGGCGTTGTTCGGCGTGCGAGTAGGTATATTTAAGG
>JSUI01006527.1:57489-125577 GCA_000833645.1 Huntiella omanensis | reverse complement strand
TCCAGTGTGTTCTTCCATTGTTTTACCCGCCAAAGTCTAGTTTGCGAGAGGAAACCACTGATCCGGGGACATTGAGTTTGTACAAAGGATTTGTCGCTGTCTTTGTTGCCATTGTATTCGACGTTTGCTCTAACATCTCCGTGGTCATCAATTTCTGTTGTTGTTCTATTTATTGTATACCTGAACAGTGCTAACTATCAATACGACGACCTCACCCGGCGCGGCTGATCAAAACGATGTCGTCCTTTGGGCTAGTCCTGAGAGGTGAGGAGATGCGAACCCTCCTATGACCAACTTAGAGTCCAGTGACGAGCACCAGGAGGGGCTCAACCATGCATGTCTTGTAAAACCTTTCCGCGAGTTTTGACATCTATCTTCGTGGGTGTCAAGAGCTGCCATCGTGGAAGCAATCGATCAGGCTAACCCCAAGAGGAGGTGGGATATGTGGCCCAATACAACCAGCAACAAATTCGGGGCGATTTCGTCTTATGTTCGATGGAAATAGCGACTACAGACCTCAAAGGTACCATTCCTAGGGTATTAAGGAAGAAGGTTGAGGCTGTCCCTCCCCCACCAATTGCGGTTGTGATAAGAGCTCCGATAGCATTGGCATCTGATATACACAATGGCAAGATGGCCGAGTTGGTTATGGCGTCAGGTTAAGGTCGTTCCTTAACGCAAGTTTCCTGATGGAGAAATCCGCCTGGGTTCGAGTCCCAGTCTTGTCAACATTCCTTTTTGCTGTTGTCAACATTCCTTTTTGCTGTTGTCGCGATTTCACAACACACACGCAAGTGATCTGTATTTTCAATTTAACCATACACATGGACACATCATTTTGTCCATACCGGCTAATCTTTTGGTAGCTCCGTCATTGAATACATCGAAAAAAAAAAATGATCTGGTTTATATGCGCATTGACCATACACCATCGCTGACAAGATTCCTTGGCTATCTGTTCATCGGTACACAACTTAATATCAAAGGCTCACTAGCAGGCAGAAAACTCAAACACCATCANCAACTTATCAACTAATGTGCATAAGTAATACTAAACCAAATACACCTCAAATAGGTATTGTCAAATATATATTCTTTTCATCACTAGCCCGTCCATCACTAACAAGTGATTGGCAACGGCCAACTAGGACACCCCGTGCTTTAAATCCAAAAAAAATCCCAACGCCGTCATCTTGAAAGATGGAACAAAAGCCATCATCGTACCATGCGGCGTGTCTCCCAAGCCTCTGCCTACTACAAATACACAAGTCTGCCACCGACTGACAAATCATCCTTCATGAAAACATGCCATCCAAGAGAAGGGAAACTCGACTGCAAGGCCTTGGTATTACCCTGCAATCATGGCCAAAAAAAGAGAACCGAAAACAAAAACAAGAAAACATATAAACATAACAGGTGTGGCTTGAAAGCAACAATGAGCCATCCATCAAAGAACACACCAAACTCCACTCATACACGGCGTCGGCGCTTTTGAGAGCGACTAGACCTAACATTTACATCATCATGGCCACTCGGTGTCACCTAGTTAGAGTGAAGAGACCGCAAATCCGCAGAAATGATACCACGCTTGGCATCCTTGGCAAGGAGCCCGGACAAGTTACGCTCCGGTCTGGGGTACGCAGGGCGGCCAGCAAGAATGTCAACAATGTCCTTGAGATCAGTCCAGTGNNNGCAGTGACGGGACGACGGTTGGCCCAATCAGTCTCCTCAGTCTCCAGATCCTCAATAGCGGTGAAAACAACATCGGCGCCCTTGATACCAATCACACAAGTGGTGAGAGGGTCGTGCTTGACCTTGTTCTGGGCCCGGCGGCCAACAGTCTCGAGGTGCTGAATGCACTTGATGGCAAGACGGACAGCACGGCAACGGTCCATGGGTGATGGCACACCGCCCTGCTGCACGTGTCCAGGAATAGAGTCACGCGACTCGAAGCGCTCATGTGCCTCATCTCTCATGATGTCAGCAATCATCTTGGCGTTGTAGACGCGCGACGCCTTCTCGTTGATAAGAATCAGACGGCCGGCGCGCGACTTGCCGTTGTCGTGCTGGAAAACTTCCTTCATGTGCTTGACATCTGACGCGAGCATGTCCAGGGAGATGCCCTCTTCAGGAGTGTAGACAGCGGCAGCACCAACGGCCAAACCTGCGACGGTGGCAATGTAGCCTGAGCGGCCACCCTGGGTCTCAATGACAAACACACGGCGGCGAGCAGCAGACGCAGACTGCTTGATCTTGTCGCAGTAGTTGACCAGCTCGTTCAGGCAGGTATCGGAACCCAGAGAGAACTCGGTACCCGGAACGTTGTTGGAGATGGTGGCAGGAAGAATGACCATTGGGATGCACAGAGATGGGTACTCGTCACGGGCCTTGCGGAGTTGGCAGACAGCGTGGAAAGCCTCGAAACCACCAATAAGGAAGAGAGCATCAAACTTGTAGAGCTCAATAAGCTCGGCAACCTTGTCCATGCCAGACTCTTCAGGCAGCTCACGGTTGGTTCCGATCTCCGAACCACCCTTGCTAGCCCAGCTGTCAACGTCAAGCCAGTCAAACTGGCGAACGGCGCCCAGAGGCTTGTCGTCGTGGTGACGGGTGAAGCCAGCAAAACCGTTGTGGATAGCAACAGGTTCATGGCCACGAGACAAGCAGTAGGCCACACCGGCACGGATAGCGGCGTTCATGCCACCAGCGGGGGCACCAACATTGATGAAACCAATCTTCATTCTCTGTTTTGGAAAAAATATTGGTTAGAAACGGAACATGGAGGACGGAAATGTTGGCCACGAAGAGCCTTTCAACATAAAACTAACCTTGTCGGCGGGGGCAAAGTCGTGCTCGTCAGCGTGGACGTTGGTGGTCATCAGATAAGAGTGGTACTGGTCGGAAAACTCGGTGTCACGCAGGGCCATGGCACCCTCAAAGTCCTTGGCGTCAATAGCCTTAGCCACGGCCTTGGTGTCAATAACAGCCTGCACGAGTGGCTTGCGAACGATCTTGTTTTCATTCATGGCGATGAAGCAAGTGGGGGTCTCGGGAGTGGCCTCCAGAACAGCCTTGACAGCTTCAACACCCTGCNAGCAACAGGTTCATGGCCACGAGACAAGCAGTAGGCCACACCGGCACGGATAGCGGCGTTCATGCCACCAGCGGGGGCACCAACATTGATGAAACCAATCTTCATTCTCTGTTTTGGAAAAATATTGGTTAGAAACGGAACATAGAGGACGGAAATGTTGGCCACGAAGAGCCTTTCAANCGAACGATCTTGTTTTCATTCATGGCGATGAAGCAAGTGGGGGTCTCGGGAGTGGCCTCCAGAACAGCCTTGACAGCTTCGACACCCTGCAGAGTAGCGAGCATACGGTCCTGGGCAACAGCAGTGCCACCACGCTGGACATGGCCGAGAGTGGTGATGCGAGTATCAAGAGCGAGACCCTGCTTGTCAGCCAGAAGGTCCTTGACCATTTCGGGGGTGATCTTGGCACCGTTGCTGTCATGGGCACCCTCAGCGATAATGACAATGGTCTTGCGCTTACCGAGGGCACGGTGGCGCTTGACAGTAGCCGTCATGGCACCACGCCAGTCGTCTTCGGTGGGGCGCTCAGGAATGAAAATGAAGTCAGCACCAGTGGCAACGCCGGCCATGAGGGCCAACCAACCGCAGTGACGGCCCATGACCTCAATGACAAAGGCGCGCGAGTGAGAGTAAGCCGTAGCCTCAATGTAGTCAACCATCTCACAGATGCGAGCGAGAGCCGAGTAGCAACCAATGGTGGCATCGGTACCGGACATGTCGTTGTCAATGGAGCCGACAAGACCAACAATGTTGAGGTGGCGGTATGGCTGGACCTGGTCAGCGGTCAACTCACCAGTGGATACAAGCTCGTCAATGAGAGAAGGCCACTCAGCACGGAAGCGGTCGGCACCAGTAAGAGAGCCATCACCACCGCAGATAATAAGGGCGTCAATTCCGTTGAGCACCATGTTCTTGGCAGCAGTGAGGCGACCAGGGCGCTCGTAGAAAGCCATGCAGCGGGCAGTACCAATAAGGGTACCACCCTCGGACAACCAACCACGGACACCGTCCCAATCCATCTTGCGGATAAGGTCACCGCCCTGGACAAGGCCCTCGTAGCCTTCGTAGACACAGAAGGCGTCACAGCCCATGTGGATGGCCATGCGCACAACAGCGCGAACAACACCCGTCATTCCCTGAGAGTCACCTCCCGAGGTCATGACGGCAATCTTTTTCTTTGGAGCTCCAGACATTTCGGCTACACGGGCAGCGTTGCTAGCAGCGAAGGCAGACAAGATGTGGTTGCGGGGAAAGAAAGCGATTAAGCGCTGGAAAAGACTACGCAGAATCGACCGAAGGGGAAGAAAGATGATTTCAAGCGGCCGAAGGAGCAGCTTCTTGTGAATCTGTGGCATGTCACCTCTCCGTTGTTGCGGGGAGGGTATCTGGTTGACGGCGAGGTAAAGAGCGAAAGTGGGAAAATAGATTGGTTCAGTTGGCTATAAACCGCAGTGCCCAAAGTTTATGATACCGGCGGATGATGCGAGAAATACTGGTTTATTGGAGCACGGTGTTGTACGGGACTGGTCGAGCTATATCGCAATGTGAACCGGCGCACTAACTGTAACGTCAACAAGTAAACCAACGGTAGGATAAAGCGAACGAATCGAACGTGTCTCCTGTGGTTTGGGATGAATTATCCGATACCGTCTATCGAGGCCAATTGTGCGGTAAAAATGGCCAGGAACAATAAAGACGGAAACGGCGGGCCAGATGAAGGGCGAGTTTGTATGGTTGATGAAAACGGAGAAATCAAGCGAAGAAACTGATCTCTTAGTATATGGGACTAAAATGGCTTATAGTGGCGACGGGGGAAAATAGGAAGGAGGAAAGAAGGCCTAAGGACGTCGTGCCAATTACTCTCCAGTAGCAATGGAAAACGAAAAAAAAAAGGGTAGGAGGCGGATGACTAGGAAAGAAGCCAAGACGGAAGGTGGGTAGGTAGGGTAAAGAAAAAAAAAAAAGAAGAAATAACCCAAGAGCGACGTAGTGGTGAGTTGTGTTCATACATATAAGAACAGTGGGAAAAGAGGGGCCAATCCGACCCGGACGGACATGCAATGCTTGTTATTTTGTCTACCACGGAGAAATATAGCAAGCAATGAGCGGGGCAGGATGGCTACCTTGGTGGGCTTGCGTCCCAATGGGCAAATAGCGTTAGAGGCAAAAAAAAGCGGGCTTTTACAATTGCATGTACAGGTCAATTTTTCCTGTCAATTGGAAGCAGTGAGAGAAGCTGCAGAAAAGGAAAGAGCTGGTCTCCTTCCTCCCGATTGGGACCGAGTCAGATTGTGGCGTGAACAGACATGTATCAAAGTAAATTGTATGTGCAGATGAATGTAGGCCGATATGTTGAAGGCGATGAGAACATGTGATTTCTTAGCTGTCATGTTTACCGAGTGCTAAAACCCGACACGATTGGGGCAGGCACCCCTCGTCAGAGACCGTCATCACCTGAGAAAAGAAGATGCCAGAGGAGTGGTCCGACGTGATACTGAAGTATCTACAACATGGATATACGTGCAAGTATTGAGTTGGAGACGCATTACGAATATGGTGTATTCTCAATGGAGTGAACCATGATCTTGGTTGGATCAAACATGAGGATTAAACTTACACATGTATGACGTTTTCACCGCTGTTCGTCCACATACGGCGCACGGCGCACGGTTTTAGTGTCTGTAAATGTCCGGACATGCCTCTGTAAGTAAATGTTTACACATTTCACCAACTATACAGTAAGAAGGTACAATGTATTCATGAGCATGAATTGCCGAGACAAAAGACTTGGTTTTTCAACAAGACTCGCATTGATATATACATACATTTAGTGACTGACACATGACAAGTTATATAATACATATGTACGTCTACACAGATGTCCATACACGCAGTCATGAATAACAGAAAACCAACATATATCTTCATACATTTGCGTCATCATGCACCTCATGAGTACTATGCTGTGGAGCTCCAAGAGCTTCCTGTGGGAAAGCGAGTATTTGATTCATCCTTTTCCGTTCCTTCTGTGGTGCCCTGTTTTTGGGGCTCTCAAACCATTCCATTCAATACAGATAGCCCACAATCGGAGCTACTGATTGGTCACTAGCAAAACCTGACTTTTTGAGCTGTCGGTGCCACACCAACGAGGGATTAAGAAATGGAAGGAGGAAGGTGCAAGCGCATCTGCATACCAGGTGAGGGGTGGATCACTAAGAGGGGGGGCTGGGTCGATGCGGGGCACCATGTGGACTTTTTTCTCTGTAAAAATCTCTAGGGTTATTTTTTCATGGGTCCACAGTTCTGAGTATGGCCTTATTATGATGGCTTGCGTTAACATGGCATCGCATCCATTTTGCTTCGTTCCTGACAGGTGAAGTTGAGCCTCAGGAGTAAGATCTACGCTAGACCGAGATACCGGTTGTGACTAAATGGCGTGACACGGCATGAATACAATGTAGAGAGTGGGGATTGTTATATCGTTTGTTTACATGTCGACATGGGTAGTTGTAATTTTTGTAGACATATTGTGTTCGAGTAGGGAAAGTCATGAGACAGGTCATCTTTTGCGATAGTTGCTTGGTGTCATGACAACATCGTATGAGAACTATAAGGCCATATATCTTTGCCGCCGTTGTGGCTAGCTTTAGTTCGGGGTTTGGTCGGGTATAGGTTAACTTTGTCGTTCTATACGATTGCATTTTCATGAGACCGAGTCGTCAGCCGTCGGTCTCTTACAACTTGGTATGTATGTATGCAGCTACAAACATTCTCGTTAACAAGTGCGTAGGTAACTCAATGATTTGCCCATTTCTCCAAGAAACAATTACACACCGATCATCCGTGTTTCCAGGGATGCCCGGTGCGTTGGAAAACTATGTATTTGGCTTATCAAAATGACGTCAATTACTTGCGCTATAGTTGACAAATCGCCGGTCCTCAAGTGACCGGCAAATTTAAAAGCTATCAGCAGCAATGTCTCGGTCAGTAACGTCATAGTTACCAATGTATGTATGTATGTATCATCCAGAGTTTCTCTCCAACTGAGACTCTTTTTCGTCCCTTCTCGAACCTATGACTATCTGTCAAATTCACATGTGCGCAACAGTATCTCCAAGCTTNGAAAGTCATGAGACAGGTCATCTTTTGCGATAGTTGCTTGGTGTCATGACAATATCGTATGAGAACTATAAGACCATATATCTTTGCCGCCGTTGTGGCTAGCTTTAGTTCGGGATTTGGTCGGGTATAGGTTAACTTTGTCGTTCTATACGATTGTATTTTCATGAGACTGAGTCGTCAGCCGTCGGTCTCTTACAACTTGGTATGTATGTATCCAGCTACAAACAGTCTCGTTAACAAGTGCGTAGGTAACTCAATGATTTGTCCATTTCTCCAAGAAACAATTACACACCGATCATCCGTGTTTCCAGGGATGCCCGGTGCGTTGGAAAACTATGAATTTGGCTTATCAAAATGACGTCAATTACTTGCGCTGTAGTTGACAAATCGCCGGTCCTCAAGTGACAGGCAAATTTAAAAGCTATAAGCAGCGATGTCTCGGTCAGTAACGTCATAGTTACCAATGTATGTATGTACATATGTATGTATCATCCAGAGTTTCTCTCCAACTGAGACTCTTTTTCGTCCCTTCTCGAACCTATGACTATCTGCCAAATTCACATGTGCGCAACAGTATCTCCAAGCTTCTACTGTGGTGAGGCCGATAATGGACCCGTAAACGGCCCTTTTATCCTAGCATCCTTTTTACCGACGGAAATTGTGCCTTGGCCACTTTTGTAAAAGTTGACTCGCCGATGTTGGCTTTTCAGCACGGATAGCACGTCGGAAACAACATTAGGGTTGTGTAGGGTCATCACGACAACGTCTGTCCAAAATCACATCTCATGGCGAGGCAGTGATTACTAAGCGTCCGCATTTGCTTCACATGGCACAAGTTTGTCAGCCTTGTTGGTGGCTAACGACTTTTGATGGTTCCGCGACAATTTGCGATTTTCACAATACCACGACCTACGTTCCAAAACTCTGCCACTCATACCCCGCGAATTTAACCTCTAGCCAGAACCAGTCCTCGGCTATACGACTATTTCTCTACCAAATGTCTGACAACGCACCTTNCCTTTTTACCGACGGAAATTGTGCCTTGGCCACTTTTGTAAAAGTTGACTCGCCGATGTTGGCTCTTCAGCACGGATAGCACGTCGGAAACAACATTAGGGTTGTATAGGGTCATCACGACAACGTCTGCCCAAAATCACATCTCATGGCGAGGCAGTGATTACTAAGCATCCACATTTGCTTCACATGGCACAAGTTTGTCAGCCTTGTTGGTNGCTAACGACTTTTGATGGTTCCGCGACAATTTGCGATTTTCACAATACCACGACCTACGTTCCAAAACTCTGCCACTCATACCCCGCGAATTCAATCTCTAGCCAGAACCAGTTCTCGGATATACAACTATTTCTCTACCAAATGTCTGACAACGCACCTTTTGGTCTTCGGCCATGGCCGCCGGAGGGCAGTAACAAAGCGCCAACCACCGTAGCCGACTTCATCGCCCGATCCAATACTGAATTAGACGGTGGATTTCGTTCCTTCCGTCGGGAGACAGTTGGGTTGAATACCAAGAATCCAGCCAAGCAGGATGTGGATGGTGGGGACATTGATATGGACAAAGATGGTCTAGAAGAAGAAGATGACGATAGTGACGATGTTGAGGAGGAAGAGGAAGAAGAGGAGAAGGACCCTAACCTGGTACGAGGTGAAATTATACAAAAGCTAGAGTATGTTCACACAAGCTAGCTTCTCTTTCTCGCGACCTTTGTCAAGATCAAGCATGCTAACCATGTAACTCTATGGCAGCACGGCGCACAAATCTGCATCTGAAATGCTCAATCTGATATCACTACTTCTCACCAAAGAGGAACCCAATACCGCAGGCTCGACANGACGATGTTGAGGAGGAAGAGGAAGAAGAGGAGAAGGACCCTAACCTGGTACGAGGTGAAATTATACAAAAGCTAGAGTATGTTCACACAAGCTAGCTTCTCTTTCTCGCGACCTTTGTCAAGCTCAAGCATGCTAACCATGTAACTCTATGGCAGCACGGCGCACAAATCTGCATCTGAAATGCTCAATCTGATATCATTGCTTCTCACCAAAGAGGAACCCAATACCGCAGGCTCGACATTAGCACCTGAGTTGCGTGATTTAGTTGGTATCGGTACACTTGGATCGACTAAGCTCCAAGATTCAATCATTACAACGGAACGTTTACAGCATGATACTCGAGTTACCCTTGGACTCAAACTACACGACATTGATCGGGTTCAGAATTCAGCGGCTACGGTAGCGGGGTCATTAGCCCGTCAGGTGGAAAAAGAGAAACGGTTTTGGCAATCGATAGTGTCAGTCTCCGAAGCTGGCTGGGCTATCTGTCGGTTACCACATGACCGTCAGACATTGGGTGTTCGGTTTGGCTTTACTGAGGCTGGTGGTCAATTCAAAGGTGCTAATGTAGCACCATTACGGCGTGGCGACGATGGAGAAGCTCTACTTGACTTGGGAAAAGTGGGTGGTGGGTCAAAACGACTCCGCGTATCTGTTTTCGATACAGAAGGGAATATGATAGGACAGTCCCACGTCAGTAATTCACTTCCAACAGACGCTACACTTGGCGAGCAGGTATTGGAAGCCCGGAACACCATATTTGCGCAAGAATTATGGTATGAGTTATTGCTTGAGTCTCGTACGCTTCTATCATATAATGTGACGCGCGAACCCGACGCAATCAGCTATGTCTCCCCAACGGGACAAAAGCTAGTTCTAGAGCTCGTCAGTACCGCGGATAAGGCTGGTAATGATACAGAAATTCCACAGCAAACAGTACTTCCACACAACGATCGTGCCGATGCTATAGCTATTACTCTGTCACTTTTGTTGTCGTACGCTCATAGAAGATCTGAGCTTGACAGGTCCCGCCCTGCGCCACCAACCCAAGCACCAAGACGAACGCTTGCCAACCAAGATCTGCTCCGACCAATTATTGCACGAGACATCTACCGACAGTCACTGGTTGAAACCACACAGTATGTTGGTTCACTGGTGCGCATGTTACGGGCTGCAGGTTTCCCCGATGCTAGATTTACTGTTCTAGCGTCACCTCATAGAGTGGCAGAAGAACGGATGCCTCATGTAGCACGACAAGAAAGAACCACGCTTGCACACGCATACGTGAAAAACATGTTGCAACCAATGCACTCTCAGGTGCGGTTGTTTCTCACCAAGCATAATAGGTTATTGATTCTTGGGCGGACGTACCTGTACCCGGTTGTTACAGCCATGTACCAGATTGCGGTCAACGAGACTTCAGCGAACAACCGCAACTTTTTAGCAGCCATGTTTCCTCATAGTCCTGCGGTTAATAATCAGTATACTCGTCAGGCGGATCTCCGGCATGTTTTAGACCTCGCAGTGACATTTGCTGTTACACAGTGCTGTGAGGAGGCACTGGTGGAAGAGGATGAGAAACGCCACGGACCAAGCGAATCGAATCGGTCACGTTGGACACGCACACTTGATAATACGGGTGTACTTCGATTAGACGATCCCAGCATGCAGGTTGTTGTGGGGGTAGAAGAAGGACCCAAGCTGGTGGTACGGTTTGTCCGAAATGAAGATCGTGGGGGTAATGTAGAGGAGGTAGTAAGCGGAGAGGCAATGCTAGTAGAAGAACCGGAAGACAAGAAGCCGGAAGGCTTAGGAAAGAACCCATTAGGACCGGTCAAAGTGGAGGCGGGCGAAGATCAGGACAGTGCTGACAGTGGGGGTAGTAGGGGTATTATTCGGGCGTGGTGGAGTGGGCGTGATGTTGAAACTAGAAGTGTGGAAGACTGTTGTCGGGACCTTGTTAATGGGGTCTTGGTGTGAACCAGCGGAAATTCTATAATTCCTTTTGTTTTTTGGTTTTGGTAATTTCCGTTTTAGTTTTTTTTTCTTTTTTGGAATTTTTGGGGTCAATTTCGTATGAAAATACCAGCTGAACGTTCCTTTACGCCTTCTTGATGCCAAAAAAGAAGCTGGTAGACAGGCCTTTTGTGGAGTGTGGAGAGTGAGGTACACACATTTTGTCGTCTTTATCGGAGTAAACTAGGGTAGATTTGGGGGTTTAACACCTTTAAATCCGATGAGTGGGTGTCTGTATCAATAACATGTCTTGTATGTAGATACAGGTAAATAGACAACTGAATGTGTAGATCTTCAGGTTGATGGTTTGCATAGATACTTACATCTATATGGTTAAGACATGATAACATTGTCAACCTAAANGGTATTATTCGGGCGTGGTGGAGTGGGCGTGATGTTGAAACTAGAAGTGTGGAAGACTGTTGTCGGGACCTTGTTAATGGGGTCTTGGTGTGAACCAGCGGAAATTCTATAATTCCTTTTGTTTTTTTGGTTTTGGTAATTTCCGTTTTAGTTTTTTTTTCTTTTTTGGAATTTTTGGGGTCAATTTCGTATGAAAATACCAGCTGAACGTTCCTTTACGCCTTCTTGATGCCAAAAAAGAAGCTGGTAGACAGGCCTTTGTGGAGTGTGGAGAGTGAGGTACACACATTTTGTCGTCTTTATCGGAGTAAACTAGGGTAGAATTGGGTGTTTAACACCTTTAAATCCGATGAGTGGGTGTCTGTATCAATAACATGTCTTGTATGTAGATACAGGTAAATAGATAACTGAATGTGTAGATCTTCAGGTTGATGGTTTGCATAGATACTTACATCCATATGGTTAAGACATGATAACATTGTCAACCTAAATTTGGCCATGTGCATGGGTTGTTTCACAAACTAGGTAGATGTACTTTAGCAATTACTGGGACTCGTCCCTTTTTTTGGTTTGCCTAGAATTGTGAATAGTAGGGATAGGGTCCATATTTGGACATCAAACCGAAGAAGTTATTACTATTCAGGAAAATAGTAAGGTTGTGCACATATGAAAGGCGCTATGGAAGTTGAAAGAGTTACCAAACGAGNATATGGTTAAGACATGATAACATTGTCAACCTAAATTTGGCCATGTGCATGGGTTGTTTCACAAACTAGGTAGATGTACTTTAGCAATTACTGGGACTCGTCCCTTTTTTTGGGTTGCCTAGAATTGTGAATAGTAGGGATAGGGTCCATATTTGGACATCAAACCGAAGATGTTATTACTATTCAGGAAAATAGTAAGGTTGTGCACACATGAAAGGCGCTATGGAAGTTGAAAGAGTTACCAAACGAGGTGATGTATTTACAGACATATCTATATTGTCCGAGGAATATTGACTCGTAAGGGAGGAGGATCAATCTATGCATGAACCTATGTACATTTGTATGTAGATACACCTGAAATTCAGCCCTACACTGAGAGCCCGCACATATTTTGGTAAGATAATGTCGCTACCCGAGGACACAGCGGCGTCACGATTAGCGATAGATATATCAGACTGTGCTTATAGTTTACCCGAGTATTTAATACTTTGCACACAGATACATGCTATAGGGAGCTGAACATGTGCATGATGGAGAAAGATATCTGGGTTACATTTCCAGAGGCGACTTATACAATACCCCTGGTGAGATGTCATTTTTTAAAAGCAGCTACCCTTGTTGGCATTGAACGATTGTACATATACAGGCAGTTTCAAAACTTGGGACGTAACATATGACGAATTCCTTTTTGCATGTCAGGTACTTGAAAAGGTAGCCAGATGAAGTAATGCAATCGAGATGAAGGAACACACGTAGATACATGCACACATGGGTGGGCATACAGCATACAGTGAATGAATCAAGACAAGGTCAGACATGGTTGTATTTCTATAGCTGACTGTGGTTGCACAACCCAATCCATCTGAACCCCCACGGCAGGAAAGATGTAACCAGTTGACATTGACAAATTTTTTGAAACCCAATCTATCACAAGAGAGACAATGGATTTAATGGAAATTTAGTATATTTAAAGAGTGTGAAAAAAGTACAAGCAAAATCATCAGAAGGTTTCATACCATCTGTAAAGTAAACAAAGCCAATCAACGGCGAGCAATTCGTATCTAAATGTAATAGGAAAATTCAAGCCTCGCGGCCATCCATCTATTTGGTGTTATCATATTTGCAGTTGCTGCAAATGCGTCCAGGGGCCACCCATGACTCTCTGCCACGCTCGAGGCACCGAGGGCACAACTTTCCGGGAAGTGTACCGTACTAGAGATATGTAAGTATTTGGTGAAAAGATGTAGTTTAGTATATATGTTGTATGACTTACGTTGCGGAGGGATTCGGGGGCTTCGTTAAAAGTGGAGGTGTTCATGTTGGAAGCAGGCATTTTGAGAGTTTGAGAAGTAACTTGAAAGATTGATGATTTGAAGTGATTGAGTGTAAATAGTGAAGTGTAAAAGTGAGTTGAAGATGATTGTGTATGATGAGGATGATGATCAAAGTATTCTCGTCTTCAAACCGGCGATATCTCGAATCTTAAATACTTCATCATCGAGAGGTAAATGGATAGGTTCAGCCGAGCTGAAGAGGACCCAGGTCCCCGGTGTGTACTTGGTAATATCAAGCACGCATCGCTATGCCCTCGGAAGAGTACCCAAGATGGATGATGGGTTGAAAACAATAGCTTACGGCAACAAAGTTAGTTTCAGATGTACATGTGTTCAGAACAGGGTACGGTAAAGCGTCGGCGGCGCTGGAGACTGCGAGGGATATGGTTTTGTCGTTGAATAGATTGAGATGTAATATTTAGCGGCTAGGCGAATGGTATTCACATGGCCCTAGTATAATGTATGTGATTCGTCACGAACTGAGATTTAGATGAGTATTTTGGGATGTAAGGCCTGTGAATGGTTGGTTAAACATAGGCGTGAATGACAAAATAGCAGGTCTACAAGGGATATGAACCTCCTTAGGTTCCTGGAACGAATCATTGTCAACTTTTCAAGAATTTGGGTGTGAGTATGTATGTATGTATGTACACATGTCAGTCAACACTGAGGTAAACAGGAGGCCACCACAATTAGAAACCCTCTTTTTATCTAGCGACCTGAAAGTGAAAATCTATAGGCATTGTACAGGTGTGTGAATATGAGCTGAACGTTGAACGAGAGTATGAGTAACAGTGCACGTCAAAAAACAAATGCAACCCTGGATTTATGGCGGTTGGAAGTTTGTATGTCTGTATGTAAGAAAGTAGTGGTGTGCGTTCTCTATCAACCGTACTCTCGGGACGAGTTCATGTTTGACCGAATTAAGTGATTAATTTATAGGTATAGATCCCAAATGAAACCTTGACCACGTTCCAGAACGGTCGTCAGCTTTGGATTTTGTTCAAAGTACATACATGAATAGTAGATATAAGAGATATACTTTGTACCATACTACCTAAACTAATCATGATACTTGATTTCTTTCTAGTTTTCCAAATAATTCATCACATAAAGACCTGATATGTTTTCTTTTTTCCCACCAAAACCCAGCCCCTTATAACCAAACCTAGATATACAAAACAAATCTTTTAAAAAAAAGTCAAATTTGACCTCGACCGCTCAAACAAAAGACGTGACTGAAACCCCAGAACAACCTGGAAAGCTGAATCTTCAAAAATGATTTCTCACCTGGCTGATGCGGGCGGGGAAGATTACCGCAAGGGGATAAGAGTAATCGACATTGTACTGTACATAATATAACTTGTCGAAAAAAAAAGTAGTTATAGGAGGATTCTTAAAACTGGTTTGGGAGGGAGAAATAGCGACGATACATGACAAAATTACTAGATGCAGTGTCAGATTACTATTCGATAATAATTCTAGACAGGGTTCGGTACAATCTTTTGTAATTTTATAGTGATGGGCACTTTTATACAACATGTGTATGAATACATATGTATATGTGAATATAGACATGCAGATATGTATACAACATGTCCAGCTATACATGCATATTCCGCTGAGTTTGAACACCAAAATGACACTTTGGCAGTTTTATATTTGCTTAAAATGTCTTTTATTCTTTGTCTCAACCGACCTATCGGTATAATTGACTTGTTAAAATAATACAGAGAGTGACGTCACATCATAAAAGGAAAAAAAGAACAAGAAAAAGAAACAACCCCCCCCCAAAAAGAGTACCGACTATGTGTATGTCCATCTCTACATAGGTATGTATGTACATACAAACATGTCCTTACAAGTTCTCGCCCGATATCACAGTAGCCTTATCATCAATCCACTCCATCTCAATGGTAACAACCAAGTAACCACAAGGAACCCCACGCACATTCATCAATGGAAGAAAACGGAACCCGGTCCGGAGCCGATCTAGGCGAATACATTGCCAGCTGAGAAGCTCTCCCTTCCCCGCAAGTG
This sequence comes from Huntiella omanensis, assembly GCA_000833645.1. Taxonomy (NCBI): domain Eukaryota; kingdom Fungi; phylum Ascomycota; class Sordariomycetes; order Microascales; family Ceratocystidaceae; genus Huntiella; species Huntiella omanensis. The sequence goes on along the minus strand of JSUI01006527.1, from coordinate 110,050 downwards.
ACCCGCCCAGTCCCCCACTCTCCTCAACAACCACGCGCAAGTAACCAAACGCCCCACTCACCCGTGGAATCTTGGGCCAGTCAAGCTGACAGCCCTCCTCCCAATCAGGATTGGGACCGCGTCCCACCGTACTCCGCTGGACATAGCGACCTGAACTTATAGATGAAGCCATGTCCTTGCTCTCTTCACCCCAGACACTGCTCGGAACTCCGGCTTTCTTTTCCAACTCAGGATCACGTGGTTCTGTGTGAACTGTCATCGATACAACTGGTTCAACAGCACGCGCCAACTCTCCTTGTTCTGTCTCAGTGCTACCAAATTCAGTTGCAGCTCCAGTACCTGGAAGTACTCCGCGAGAGTTGATACGGGCTGGAGCACTCGGCGCCGTGAAACCACCGGTTCCAGCTCCAATCGCTGCTTCGGCAGAAGCACCATGCAGCGCACCCTTGGGACCCCCCGTTTTCTGAGGTGCTACGCCGTGGCCAGCATGGAGTGTGATGCGTAGTCGCAACGACCGGTATTCACATGCATCATAGTGAGTCTCCGTGTGTTTGTCAAGTGCGCGGAAGCCAGCTGGTTTTGTAGTCCAGCCATCCTCGTCGGCAAACATGGCGTGATTAATCATCATACCTTCATCAAGCGTCTGCCAGTTCATCGCCACCATTTGTACTCCGCGCCGCCAAAATATACTTGGATCTGGGTTGGTGCTATCAATACGCATTACATTCGGATACGCACGCATGAAGAAGTTTTTGTTGTGAGCAAACATGGCAGCCGGATCTTTTTTGTACTCGCTAGGAATCTTCTTTTCCGAGATCGAGTAGATGTGCGTGGGCTTTTTTGAAGATTTGTGGTTGATGCCCTTGAAGTGTTCACCATGTGTATACACTGCTAACGCTCCGAGCAGTGGCCGGATACCTTCCTTCAAAGACTTCTTCTTCTTTTGCTTGTCGCTCCGCACATGTTCTTCCTCCTCTTCCCGAAACTTTTGTTCCAAAGAGATCTGTCGTGACGGTCTCTGCGGTTCCCATTCAGCACTCCCGCTTCCCGCCACGACTACTGGATAAGACATTGTCGGCGTCAAATCCGTTACCGAAGCTGACGGAGTCTGCGTATTAATCGATGTATCGTCTTCTCCCATATGAGAGTATTCAGATTCTGATGCCATCCATGATACCGAACTTGCAATCGATATACCCGACCGTGATCGAACATGACCGCCATCTGCATAGGGACTTGTCAGTCCATATTTATCACCAGAATCCGTACGCCCGCCATAATGGCTATTGTCGCCATCGTCAATCGTGCCCCGCCGAGTCAACACTTCCGGAGAAAGTGCGCTAAAATCACGTAACTTCTCAATCACCACGTTAGAACGTAGACTGCGACTGTCTTTGTGCTTCTTAACCTTGACGAGAATCTTGGTTTGCAGTTGGCCAAGCTGTGGTACACGAAACTGGGGATCACAAGCTGGCAAAGGAGCAGATAACAACATGTCACCCCACTCCTCTTCCATAATCTTCACCATAAGTTCCTGCTGTTCAGCATCTGTGTGGATCTCTAATGACACAATTATTGGTAGAGTGTTGTGAGTAAAGGCATTCTCGGCAATAGCGCGACAAACAGAACGGAACGAACATGGCGGGCATGCCGTCCATCCGTGCATCACAAGTGGCTCACGAACACGGTCTTTATCGCTCTTTTCGCTTTTAGCGGAAAGATCCGATACGTTCCGACTGTGTGGCCGACTATATGGTCGACCGTGACTTGATGCTGCTGTGCCTACAGATATCGATGAAGACTGTCGCCGGTTGACGCTACCTGGGGATGCATTTCGCGATGGTTCCGGCGTTTGTGTTGGTCGACTGGCTGATCTGTTACGACTACGTGAACGACTTGCTGAAGAGCCCCGTCGGTCAAGAAATCTAGCCATCAACTGTGGGAGTCGTTCGCCTTTGAGACCACTATCAACATCACCGTTCCACACATCAATTTCGACACATCTACATCCGCGTTGGAGTGCCTACAAAACATCAAATACGTTGTCAGTAAGTAGCTCTTTGAACTCTGTCTCGTGCCTATTGATTTCCTTACCCGGATATATGCTTCTGGCGTCGAGGCTGACATCCATTGGTGTCCCTCCAAATATGTGTTGTGACTACTGTTGATAAAGTAGTGTGTGATTGGCATGGTTAGGTCCTTTTCTGGTAACCTCTTGATAGCACTCCCTGCCTCCATCTTTAGGAACATTCCAATGACCTCTGCTAGGCCAGGCTTTTGTGGTGAGCTATTGTCTGCGTTGGTTTGTAGATGATTGCCGCTACCCTCTCCAAACAAGTCATTCAACTTTTGATAGTCGCCGAGAGCCGCATACTTTTCGTATATCTGCATAATCTTTTTTTGGACTTTGAGAGTTGGTGGAAGGTACTGAGTCGCCTGGCCTGATTGTTTGAACAAGGCCTCGTGTGGTCCGGGGGGGCCTTGAGTCTTTTGTGAAATCCATGCCGAGCCATTTGGCGGGACATCGCTAAGCGGGAGGTCGTGATCATGGCCGTTTTTCTTTTTGATGACGCGATAAAGTTGGTTGGGCAATCGAAAAGGGTCAGTGAGACCGGCCGTAGGTTCTTGTGGGGTAGGCGGGGTAACTGTGGGCGACATGGGTCGTTCTGGGCGCATGTGATCGGCCGCGCTGACTGTCTGTCTCCTAACGACACCAGCTGATAACGACGCGACAGAGCCCAGGTCGAGAGAAAGACTAGATGTTACTGACAGGGGAAGCGAAAGATCGGTATCTGAAGATGCGTAATTGCCACTACGGCGGCTTGGAGTCGTGGTACCGGCTGCAGGAGCCGTAGATCCGGAAGAAGGTTGTGGGCCCCGTGGAACCGGGTGTGAGTTGTTGTTATTATTCGAGGGAACCGTGCCATAGCGAGCACGCTGTCGTATCCTTGCCGCCTCTGCATAGTCGCGGTCTACGACCATGATGGGCGGCAGCTCATAAGTTGTAGTAGTTGTTGGGCCGGCCAGAGTGGTGACGTTGACAAGGTTGCGCATAGTATAAAGCGAGGTGCCGTTATTGGCAGCAGAAAAGATGCGCACGCTACGGATGGAAGCGTCTTCGGCAAATTCCGGAACTTGGTTGGCGGCGGTTGTAGAAACAGCTCTTGCAGAGTCTGGACCCACGTTACCGGAGGTAGACCAAGGTGAACGGCGCTTTCCGCCTTGACGTTGTTGGCGACGATAGGTTTCGACGTCAATGCCCTTAAAAGATGAAATGGCTAATTCGTATTCAGCGTAGATTTTGCTGTTGAAGTGACGACAGCGACGGTTGAAAGAACGTAGTTTCTATATATAACGGAAGCGGGAAAGTTGATAGTGGTTAGCTGGATGTGTAATATGAGGTTGAGAGTTAAAGATTGACAGTTAAAGGTTTGTACATATGTATGTATGTATGTATGGTATGCACATACGCATGTGCATACACATGAGTACACAGATGTAGGAAGGATGAGCTTGGTTGGGTAGGGACAATGGGAGGGGCGGTTATTTCTAGGTTAGGTTTTGGGTTTTAGGCTGTCAAAGAATGTCAAGGCTCCGTTGCCTTCTTTTTCTTCGTTCATGGAAGCCCAAAAAAACGAAATTCCAAACTAAGCTTTCCCCCAAAAAGTAGAGGCCGCCAAGAATCAAACAGGGTATCAGAACCGGGAATAGATAGGGTGATGATATTGATTAGCTGTGAGAGCTTGTCGCAGAAATGCCTGGTACAGAACTCTGACAGAGACAGGCGACAGTTCAATTCAATGCAGCGTAAACAATGCTTTGCATAGACGCCATTCACGCTCATTTCTGTCGCCAGTATTCTCTCGCTTATTTGTAGTCGAGATAATGGCGGGGTTAGGTATGTACATACACATGTTCATACTGTATACACATAGTTGACGTAGGCTTCTCTTCATCATAATCTTTGTGCATTCACGATTGTAGACTACTACATATTGTGCATGCATGTGACACTGATAATAGAGTGCGAGATGATGAATAATGATGCTAGTTGCTACCCAGCACAGCCCTTTGACACGTGCCTCGTATTTGCAAGTAATCCAGGAGCCAAAATTGGGGAAAAACCGGTCAAACCAGTAAGACGAACCCAAAATCACAATGGAAGCACATAGACAAGCAAGGTCAAACTACGCACGACATCAATTGTTGTCGAAATCGCAATTGCTGAGATTTGAGGCACAAGTCTGTCTATCCATCATGTTCTTTGATCGGCTCTGGCTCTGGACCAGCCCATTGATAAAAAAAAATCAAGTCAGGATTGTAGCATTGGGCAAGGGCAGTAATGTGAACAGGCTGGGAACTCTGTATATCGAATTGACAAAAATAACAAGGACAGAGGGGGCCAACCATAAAGCAATACAGATCAAGCATGTGCCTCAGCCGATACTTAGAAAACATGAATCCCACCAAATACTGCGGTTGGCTGACATCTGAGCCTCGACTAGCCCACTCTTCTCATGTCGATCTTGGGGCTACAGAGTTGTATTGCCTGTGGCGCGTGAGAACAAGGCCTCCGGTGAATTTCTCTCGTTGACTTTCTTTGTCCTCATGATTGACCGAAGATGACGTTTTCCAACACAACGGGATGATGGGAGTTAGCTTGTCCTGCCTTTCCCAAAAAAGGATTGGCCAGCCAAATCGGAGTTTTTTTTTTTTTGCTTTTCCCTTGTGACAAACGTGCCAATGTATTGGTGATGACGAAAGGATGGAAGGATTAAGGCAATATGGACCCACAGACAGCCGACAACATTGACGAATCTGTCTGCATATACAGATAGAAAGAAAAAGAAGATATGGCCAAGAAACGACAACACGAGAAAAGGAAAATAGGCATGAAAAGTAAAGACTTGAGCAAACACAAGTGTCGTCAAAGACCCAGTTGCACTAGAAACTGTGACCAAGATAACCCTCGCGGAAGAAGGCCGCCACAGAACAATGCGAGGAACATCTAACGTACAGACAATGGAAATGACAGACGTCATGACAGGAACAATTAACAAGGAAAGGGAGGCTAATCAAATGGATGCATAGCACAGAAACCCACAAGGAAGAAAAAAAAACCACACAAAAGGACGGAACTTACCTTTTTCAGACCCATATTGGCTAGCTTGTTTCTAATTCGTAGTGCTCTGGTATTGCTTGTTGTTTTCCTCGTCTAAACTTGTGTGAATCTGAAAAAAGTAAAAGAGTTATATTGGTGGCAGTTTGACTGACAAACAAATCACAATAATCATAAACAAATTAAAACACAAAACTGCCAGATATAATGCGATAGTCCTGTCCCTTCTTATAGCCAAGTCACAGTGACGTCGCCATTGCCTTGTCAATCGCCCAACTTTGCTGATTTGCTGCTCCCTCCTTCCTACTGCAACATGAGGAATAAAAAAAGGTCCCCTAAATTGACCTAAATGCCTTCAGCCCACTCATTGGTACACCGAGACAAGGTGCCACAGAAGATCCCAACTCAAAACCAACAATTGTGAAAGACAACACTTTGTAAATCTACGTGCCAATCGGCGATATTTGTGCTTTGTGTGTATCTTCAAGTCATTTTACTTATTTACATCACAAAGCTCATCTCGCTATATACACCTATTCCATTGAAAACCCAACCCTCCTGTTGCTGATAAATCCACATGTGCGTACAATAATACATCCATGTGTAACATTGATCTGGCCCTGTCAGAAAGAGCCCTCCTTCCTTCTATACCTTCTATCTCTTCTATTATTAGTTTCTCCGCCCATTATAGCTATTGCCACCTGTCGACGGTCCGCTTCCCTGGCCATGACCATGACTAGACCCCGTACCGTTTCCAAAAACTGGTGTAAACTTATTCTCAATGAGATCCGCCGCTCGATGTCCAAGTTTCTTCATAACAGGTGTGTTGAGGATCTTGCCACCGATGCTAGTATCACGCAACATTGGGATGATAACAGGTTGATATCCAAAGGGGTATTGGTGCTGTTGGTGATGCTCCGATTGCTGCAGTTGTTGATGCTGATGCTGCTGCTGCTGCTGTTGCTGTGGTGGCTGAACCGCATGACTATNCCGTTTCCGAAAACTGGTGTAAACTTATTCTCAATGAGATCCGCCGCTCGATGTCCAAGTTTCTTCATAACAGGTGTGTTGAGGATCTTGCCACCGATGCTAGTATCACGCAACATCGGGATGATAACAGGTTGATATCCAAAGGGGTATTGGTGCTGTTGATGATGCTCCGATTGCTGCAGTTGCTGATGCTGCTGCTGCTGCTGCTGTTGCTGTGGTGGCTGAACCGCATGACTATCAAACCCTGAAGATTGATGCGGAGGGGGGAAATATGGCACTTGTCCGTGAGTACTTCCCACTGTAGAAGCATGCGCCGGAGCAGAGTCATGTGGGACAGACTGGCTACTATTTGTAGAGGTGCGGGGTGGTAAAGGTGGAGACCCGGTACCACTAGAACTACCGTTTTCTGTCGCCGAATTCGAAAGCGGTCGTGGGGGCAGTGCAGGCGGTATGCGACCCTGCCCGCCCACAATAGCTTCATACGGTGGCGGCGGCGGTGGTGGTGGGACATTTTGTTCATTAACAGCGCTAGTATTGGTGTGTATCACGGGCAAGCTGGGCTGTCTGTTTGGAACGCGGCCAACTTCGGGACGGGGAATAGATGGTCGGCGATTCGGTTCCTCTTGTGTGACCGGAGATGTTGGTGTTAAAGGAATTTGTGGCGGCACTGGTGGGGGGGCTATTTCCTGAACAGGATCAGCCGGCACTGGCACTACTGGCTCCATCTTTGGTGGAGGTGTTGGTCGAGGTGTCACCGATGATGCTGTTTGAAGACTCACTGTGCCTGCAACTGGAGTGGTCGAGGGACGTCTAGGCGGCGCCGTTTCCATGCAGCCTTGCTGAGTAACCTCAGCTGAAGTCCGCCTTCCCGCTACCAAGGCATCCGGAAGTGTCATAGGCGTCACCTTTGTTTCCGGTGTGGTAGTTGCTGGCCTAGTGATCCGGCCGGGGGATAACGATGCCGGGGCTTGATAAGAGCTTCCCTGACTAGAGTTACGGTAATGGCCACCGTCTTGGCTAGAGATGCGACTATGGGATGGACTTGTGGATGAGCCAGGGGGCTTGTATGGCTGAAAGGCTGCTGGCTTGGAGGCATGAGGGACGGAAAGTGACGAAGGCGGTGGGCTCATCCCAGCTCCAGGACGAAAAGGAACAAAACTACCAGGTTTGACCGCGTTATTGAGCGGGGGCGTATTAGATTGAGAAACGGCCGGCGGGGTTTTGGGTTTAGGTGCAACGCAAACGGAATCCAATTCGACAGTAGCCGGTCTCTCGGTCGAGTCAAGCTCAACGCTCAACGGAGCTTCACCCGAGTCTAATTCGGCCACAAACTCCATCTTGTCCACTGGCTTCTTACCTGCCTCGGACTGACTAGTCGTCTTCTTCCCCGACACGGGATCTACTTCAAGGAAGAATCCCCATGGGTTAACACCGTCACCAAATATAGAGTCGCGCTTCTTTCCATCGTCCTCCGGCACATCACCCGTCAATTCAGCAACAAAGGCAGTGTCAGCAGGTGCTGAAGGAAGCTCAGCCACAGCATCCATTCCCGAAGGTAGCTCACTTATTACGCCTTCGGCGGTAGGAAGTTCGGCCACCATGGTTTGACTCGGTGGAAGCTCTGCCACCATATGTTCTGCCGGTGGCAATTCGGCCACCGCAGGGTTCTGTCTTCTATCTGGCGGCGGCAGGGAAGCAGGAGATGTCATGCCAGGTACTGAAGACCCGCCGCCCATTCGCATAGCCTGCAGTTGCTCGCGAGTTGGAGGATAAAACTTGGGCTGTCCCGAAGGAATAGGTACACGCCCAGCGGGCGTTGCCACGGGCAAAGGATGCACATAGCTCGCTCCAGGTCTAATACCTCCGGAAGGCGCCGTTGAGTTTGGCATTGCGGTTGCAGGCTGATGCGGCAATGGGAGCGGCGAAACATGCGGCGATGAACCAACAGGACTAGCAAGCGAAGATCCGCCACTATGATATCCTGGGCTGGAAACAGGCGACGGGCGATACGGCTGCTGCACACTGGGGCTTGTGAGCCCATCTTGACGGGCACTTCCAGGGATGCGTGCTCCTGGTGAGGGCACCGGACTCAATCCATGCGCAGGCCCTCCTGTCTGAATTGCAGCTGGACCAGGACCGCGATACGGCAAACTATTGTGGCCACCTTGGTTACCATAAGGTCTAGGTTGCTGTTGTTGTGACGGTGGGTATCCGCTGTTCGGGTATGGTGCGACCTGTTGCTGTTGCGGTGGACGATTTTGTTGTTGAGAGTTCAATCTTTGTGGCTGCGCCTGGGGTATCGTGGGCTGCGAGTTCATTCTATGCTGTTGCTGATGTTGCGGCTGCTGTGAATGACTCCCCGGATATGGCCCCATCGACTGTACGGCTACTCTGCCTTGCACCGGTCCCCTCTCACCTCCCGGTGCGGCGGGCAAAGCCTTGTCTGCTAAAGCCTGTACACTCTGAGCTCTCCGGATACCACCAACTGCCGCGGCGGGAGCATTTCCCAGGGCGACTCTTCCAGGTCCCGCAGTACCAGGACGTACGGGATCCAATCTATCGGATTCTCGGTCTCGCCGGACACGATCTCGACGGTCCGTATCTTGGCGGTCAGAGTCTCGTCGTGGTGGATCTCCACCTCGTCGTTCGGATCTTTGTCGAGGGGGAATATGTGTGGAATTATCGAAACCAAGGCCGTGAATTTGCGTATCCGAGGAACGAGAGGGACGACCGGTTAGATTTGGATATGCACCGTTTTGCATGTTGATAGTGACAGAGGTCTCGTCGGACTTCTTGCGGATAAAAGAACGTTGTAGGTATGTCGTGGAATATAAATGAATAGAATCGGTTGTTTCACAGATGGCGTCTGTTACTCGATAAGTATGTGTATAAGCTGTCCGTGGTGAATCCTTTTGGATGGTTGAAATCGTCTCAAGCTATTTCTGGTGTCTAGTTCAGTAAAAACGAAGGAACCACGCGCGGGGGAAATGTATGCGCATAAATATGTCTGTACATGCATATGTACAATGTACATGTGTAAGCACAAATATTAAGGAGCGGAGAAGAGTGGACTGGTAAGTATATAGAAAAGGCCCATGGTATCACTATATTGATGACTATACGAGGTTGCTCTTTGACAAGGCCCCAAAGCCTTCTACACATTTGCACGTCTTTTTACTGTCACAAACCCCTCAAGCCAATTGAGGTTGACTCTGTCCTCTCTCCGCCACCCCCGCATTACGCGTTATGTATGCGTTGATATAACCCTAGATGCTGTGTTGTGTTACTTGTAACCCTTGCGTGTACGTATAGATACATACACGATGAGGTATGCACCGGTACATACATCAGACATGCCATAAAATAGATGGTATAGAATATATTTTGTACAAGTATTGTTTCGACGACCAAGTAACACAATCCTAAGGAAGTGACAAGATCACATGCACCTGTATATATATATACGTGTTAAACTTTTGTGTGACAATCTTGCCATGTACCGTAATAGTAAGGTCACACTTCAACAACTTCCAATCAAGGGGCAAATTTAGAACATGGAAAACAGCATTGTTACATACATACACACATATATACATATGATTGTTACAAACGGAAAAAGAAAGGAGGAGAGAGGAACAAGAGATATATATAAATCATCCACCCCAGACAAAAACACCACTTGCTCAGAATTCAAGTTTAATGGACCCCGAGGAAGCTAGCGCCAGAACACCTTTGCTTCGTCCCCCGCTATGGGATGTCGCCTGGATTGGAATCGTGTGCGTTAATAACAGCCGAAAGTAAGTACATCATCATTGTCATCACCAGCCCCGACCATCAATTATGTGTGTCAACAAAGACGACCCAACAAAGTATAGGTGGCCAAAAGCACCCTCATCCGTATTAGTCCATTGCCGGATCGGCCAAACGCGCAGCATGCTCATCCCACATCTTCTTGCCGAGACGAGAGGTGTAAAGTTGACCAACAACACCACCATCCTCACCAATCGGGATTTCCATGGCGTGGAGGGTCTTGGCCCGATAGCAATCCAAAGCCCGCTGAAGGAATACAGGCCGTCCGGCAAAAACGCGGCTTTGAAGCCAGGCCATGCGGTGTCCGAGATCGTTGAGACGGACCTCGCGAGAACGGCGAGTGTTCGTGATGCGACCGATACGAACCTCGATGACACCGTCACTCGCCTCATCGTTGCCTGTTACAGGCACGCGGACAGTCACCTTAGCAGTGGGAAAATTATAACTCATGAGCTTGGGCATATCCGCACTGGTGAAGTCTATGTCCTCATCATCACTAACGTCATCAGGGAAAAAGGCAGCACCGGTTGCGCTCGGAGGAGGTTCTTGCATTTCACGCGGGAAGTAAGAACGGGGATAAACAGAGAAGCCCTTGCGGAACGAGTCGGGAATCTCGCGTGTGTCGACTGTATCCAAAGAGGCGCGGACACGCAGGCGTGACCGGCGAGCAATATCCTCGACTAGAATGAACTTGCGCTTCTTGGGATCCGGAAGGTCGGGGAAAAGATCAGGCGGATCATGCGGATTATCCGTGGCGCTATGCTCCGATTCTTCGTACACGACAATCTGAGACGCACCGGCGGGGAAGCCACCGCCGTCGCTGTGGCGGTCGCTTGTCGGGGTCGTAGCCGACGGACCCCACGAATTGAGACCGGCGTAATGACCAGAATGACGTGGTGTCTCACTGGTCGGTGAGTCACGAGAGTCAGTACCTATAAATAACAGTTTTTGCGTCAGTAAAGTGTCCCATCATGTTTGTAAGCAAGAGTGCCCGAATGAGCCAAGCTGGTTGTCATGGATTTTGTAGTGGACAATACCAGCACCAGCACCAGCACCAGCATCAGCACCGCGCAGCCAACGTTGCTTTGTCGAGGTTCTTATTGTTCAAGGTTCCAATCTTGGTGTGTGTCTGGTTGTACTGCCAAATGCAACTGCTCCAGCGTCCATCCCGGGAACCCGCACGCCTGGACCAAGTCGACCCAATGCTCTCACATCATCCTGTCGGTGAGCCGTCAGGGAGCCAGGATTTTCGATCTCGATGCAAGGATCGAGGTACCTTACGCAAAGGCTGGTCTATTTCAAAGGCCGCCGCTCCCAGGAGAGATCAAAGACAGCAGCAGATGGCGCGCACACACAGAGAAACAACCAGGTGAATGAAGCAACGGGCAACAACGAAGAAAGGGCACCCGCCAGTGCCCCTCCCACGTCATAATGCCAAAATAAAAACCAAGACAAGGCCAACCTATAAGCAGATATAGAAATGTAAGTTTAGTAACCAGCCGACACCCGCCAGTGTCAACCAAGCAACAAATGTTCACTTTGTTGTCAGCTTCACTCGAAGCACAACACCACTAGTTTTGTGAGCCACTGCGAACCAAAATGGGAGGACAATATCACATGGAGTTTAAGTCCAAACACGCATGTAAACACAGAGTGACCTGTAAATGACACCCTGTTATATGTCACACTTCTCCACGGCCCACTAAGAAGACAACTAAGATGTAACTCTGGTCGTCCGTCCGTTCCACCGACCACTCGTAATGTCCATCTCATGTTTGAGCTACCGCTACTAGCTTCCGCGATTTTTATTGCTCCTACTCCTACTCGCCTGCTCTAGAAGTGGCCCCCTTCTCTTCCCCGCTTCTATAACATCCACACCCAACCGTCACGCCATACCACACTCTGTCCCGTTCCTTTTATTGTATGGCGGGCCGCTGCATGCAACTATAAGTGAACAGCCCCGTCTATCAGTCTAGCCGTACACGGGCATAACTGGGATGAGGGGAGCATGCAGATAGTAGAATGCGGCGGAAGCGCATACAAGGCGGCCAAAAAAACAGGCTGCAGATGGATGGGAGTTGCGTGGGAGGGGTCCGGGGAGATGGTAATGCATAAGAATAACAGGTCCAAAGGAGTTAGAGGAGTGCCACGGAAGAGAGATAAGAAGGAGGCGTAGAGAAACAGAAGGCGGGGAATAATCTCAAAGAGAAAGAGAAAACAAAAACTTGCGGGGGGTGGAGAGAAGCGAACAAAAACGGAAAAATAATGCCCAAATAAGAGCAACGAGGCCAGGATAAAAAGCGACAATGAGTAACGTCAGCTGCTACACTTGTAGTCGACGGTGACACAAGGCTAATAGGCGCTAATCGAGTTTGACGTCGATGTACCCGCACTCCTTGTAAGAGCCAACGCCGAGAAAAGGGAAAACATGAGGGAACATGAAGATGAAGAAAATCAGAGAAGCAAACGAAAACAAAGAACAGCAAAAGCACCCCCGATATAACAACAACAAAAAATAACAGTACGGGGCAAACATACTCAATGGAGTCCTACCCCCATGATCGTCATGGCCGTGATCTTTGTCGTCACACAAAAAAGATTCTGTCTCAAGGGAAGGTGTCTGTTGCGCTTTCTCCGTGGTTGCTGCCGGGAGGCTATGATCCCCGCCGGTACTCTGTGACGCAACAGTTTCCAAGAAAACAACATGGGCCTCTACGGCATGCCAAAATCCCGAGCGCACCACGCTATTATCGTGTGCCGAAGACTTGTCAATAGTCATGATCTTGTAATCTTGTCTTGTACTAGCCAAGTAAAGTCCAAGCCAAGAAACACGGGAACGAAAATAATAACAAGGGTGGCCAAGGAAAAAAGCCTTCGACAGATTAAACTCAGATAACCGCAGAATCAAATGCGGGGGGTGGGGGGAGGACCACCTTTGAGTACCCCAACAGGTTCTGAGTGTGCGTAAGAGAAAGAAGGGCAAGGTAGCAAGGTAAGTCAATGCCGAGAAGGGGCGAGCAAGGTCGCGGAAGGTGATATAGAAACGCAAACCCAAGACAGTGCAAAAAAACAAGAAAATCAAAACTCAAAGGGAAAATTGCAAAATATGTGGCCAGCCAGATTATATACTTGGCAAGAATGAGGCGAGAGTAGGAAGAGGGGGCATAGAGAGAGAGAGAGAACACGAATATTGATGAGGCATGACAGCTAGACAACAGCTAAGAAAATGTGGCTAAGAGAAACCACAATTGTCTGCTATACGTAAAAGTTACAGAGGCAAGTAGGGAAAGCCCAAGCAGTAGAAACCGTAAAAGGAGGTGATGGAACTTCCAAATGTGATAGTGACAACACGGTTACTTGAGTAAAGGAAGGCCGTTTAAGCAAATGCATTGTTGGCCTAGCACGCTTGAGGAATCATAAACGCCACTTCAACGAACAACATGACAACTATGATGCATGATGTGGGCCATGGCACTATTTGCAGCGGACAATGAGGTAGACAACAGGTAGCGAGAGAAAGCGGGCCTAGTCTGTACCAAAAGGGACTATATAAGGCAAAGACAAGATAGTAGACAGGAACAAATAGACAGGAGGTACTGCCAACACTCTATCCATCGGACAGCCATCAATATCATGAGCGTTCTGATGACAGACACGACAGTTAGGTGGCTATAAACTACCGCACAGTTCCTCATTATTTCAAGTCCATGTAGAGCCCGAGAAATCATTGTCGCTAGTATAGAATGGCAAAGGAACGATAGCGGCTTCTCACTCGGGGATTCGCTTGCTGGCGGATATGTGGGTGGGTACACCCGCTTCATCTTATGCATATGAACATTGAGCTTGAAATGTTCAGTTGACCTAAATGTTACTTGCAAGTAGGGTTCTAAATCACCGCTAAGATTCCTATCAAGTCAAACAGTAGCAGACCACTCGAGTCTCTTGTTTTCTTTCTTTTTCTCTCCTTTGAAATCGCTAAATGGAGTACAGTCAACCCACATGTCGCTCAATAAAGTTCTCTGCAAAGGAGCACATTAATGTGACGCTTCAGGTGGCCTTCTAACAAGGGGTGTCAAAGTCAGGATATATGAAGCTGCATCGGGAGCCCGGGAAGCTAACCGCCGCCAGTGATGTAGGCTGAATGGCCCTGGAGTTCGTCGGACGGCGGAGGGGCATAGCGGCAAGGGCCTGTCATGACAGAAAAAAAAATGATAAAAAGAGACAAGAAAAAAAGCAATGTGATTCCTGAAAAGGGAGAAAAGATAGACAGGGGAACAGGAGAGTACCAGGTAAGCAAGCACTCATTCTCCTCTGGACCATGAATTAGCAAATAGTCAGAGCCGGACAGGGCCACTCCAGGGGACTGTCCACCTGGTGGCCTCGGCCTACTGCTACTTGAAAAGCACTGCTCACAAGTATAAAGACCTCAAGTCCCCCCATTCCTTGGTGGTGCCACGAGAGCCCCAGGTTGTATTGCTGTTCTTTCTTTTTTTGCTGCACCTTCAGTTTCTGCATCCTTTTTATCCTCGTCTTTTTTTTTCGCGGCCTTAACACGGCTGGCACGGCTTTCCTATGCACAAACAGGTATATTCCGACGAGATCAATAACAAAATTCATTCGCATGAGTTTTGTTGTGTCCTGGGCAAACACCAACAAACACGACTGTCTTCGTTGTCTTGATCGCTGTCGATCGATATTGCCCATTGTTCTCCTCCTTCGCCCAGGGCCTCCCCTACAGCTTTGCAATCCACTTGGAAGCCCCGCCAGTTCGGTCCAGACAATGGAGCGGCAAAACAACCTAATCGAGATTTGGACAGGGCAAAAACAATGGCCATGACAATCGACCTGACACTATTTTCTCTTTACCTCTCGTACTACTCGCTCCTCATAAGGGCACCGGTAGTGTCAAGAAATAAACCGAAAAATGTACAAAACATGGAAGCGCACTTCTGTTGTCGCACTAACGAGTCCCAATGTCTCCAACCGCAAGATATGCACCTGGGATTCCATGCTTGTCGCTTGTCCATGTCTTACCATGGTTGTACCACTTGGTTGGACTCAATGGTTGCTGTTTTCACCTAACTTGATGTGACATTACTCAGCGGCCAGTGGCGAGACAAGTGTCGTACTTGTATCCCCGCAACATAGGCAGATTTTCCGACTAACGGATAAATAGTCCACCGCTACTATAGTGATAGCCAGGCTGGTAAAGCCGATCGTTCTTCTGTGTATGTACGTGTGTGTCTCTCATTCTCTCTAACTCCCGGCATGGCCAATCATGTTAAGCCCGGGAGGTTGTTCACGTCACATGAAAATTCAGTAACGTAAAGTCCACTCCCGATGCTCCTATTCTTGACTCGTGACCGCCTCTGGTACCCCCTTCCCCTACCCCTTGCACACGCATGTCGCCAGGGCGTCATCCGGTCTGGGGCGAGACCCCTTCCCGTCCGCCACAAATCCCACAATGGGCCGGCGTCAACCAGCCAACAACTGGCATGTAACCTCGCATTTGCGCATCTGCGATAATGCGACTGTATACATTCTGCCTGTTTTTCTCGTTGTCTGGTATGGCTGGCGGCATTACCATCGTTGTTTCTTATATCCGCGGCGTCATCACCTGCGTTGATATAATCACGTTTAACTTAACGTACCCGCAAACAAACAACCAACGCGCATATACTCTTGTCACTCCGCCGGGGTCTGAACTGCAACATATTGTGCCCGTGTCATGTTAACTTCTCAGACCATCCCTCTCCATATGTCACTGTCAAAGAACACAGATACGCAGGCGCAATAGCCAGTCTTTGTAATCAAAGAGCTTGCAGCTAATGCTCTGTCCATCCGCCCTTCTCTAACAGTCATAAAGAGTTTGAGTCTTCGGGACAAACATAATACAAGCTCAAGTAGTAGCAAACAGTGCCTTCGAGGTGAGCATATCACGTGGGTTGTAGTCCACTGTCTACAAGGAAACTAAACGGACCATCCAATGGACAACTCTGCCACTGTTTGGTTGGGCACATGGGTAACTGCGGCCGTCTTTGACCAAGCGCATAGGCGATATTTTGATAAATCTAAAAATATAATGTAAATAGATATTCCCATATTTCAACTGCATAGTTTAGTGGGCGATGAACCAACACATTCTAAACAGAAACAAAAAAAACAACACTAGGCCGGTGGATTATCGTCAACCCACCCTATACACTAGACAAGTCTTGTAACTCCCAGACCATACATATGGAGCCAAAATAAATGGCAACAACAAGATGTTGACGTGATAAGCCAATGCGACCCGATATCACAAAGGACCACCAGGTTTCAATGGTTTAGCAATACCTTGCTATTACCCCACAAGTGAAGAACGCCGACAAACACTCGAGAAGGCTGGTCTAACGTCTCCCCTGGACAATAAGGACAGACTCGGCCCAAGCATACGATTGTTCCGGTGTGGTCAATAATGCACAGGGGGACACACGGTATACAGTCGACGGCGACTCTGTAGATCTAGAAAGTATAAGACAAGCCAACAAGCAGCCAGCAAAAACAAAAACGAAAACACAAAAAAGCAAAGATAGACTTAACGCCAGATGTTTGGAGAAAATATGATTGAAGGTGCATATGTGATTGGACTAGAGTCGGGCAACACACCTCGTGCTACCCAAATAAAAACAACAAGCTTTGCAGGACCGTCGCAGATATGTTATGAAGAGTATGAAATGAACAAGAGAAAGGAAAACTAGCAAGTAAGAGAAAAAGGAAAAAAGATAGAAAAAAAATAGAAAGGAAAGAGCTATAGGGCGAGGTATCATCGAATTGAAAGCAAGTGGTCTTGTGGGTGTAACTTTTGAAGAGATCCCGTGGAAGAAACAAGCAACGGAACCGCTTATACTTGCCAACGACCATCGCCAAAGATGGCAGAGGCACCGAGTAAGCAATAGTCCCGATAGCAACAGAAAAAACAAGTAGGGAAAAGGGATGATAGACACGTCGTAGTGTCAATGGTTCATGTGACAAAACACGTCGTTAGAGCATCGAGAACATTTTGGAAGCAGTCGGCTCGGTCGACAAAGGATCGGATGGCGGTGAAAAAAGCAATGGCGGTGCTTTCACCGCCGCAGCACCAGACGTCACCCCCGCATCAACCTGTCTAAGACCGGAATTTTTACATTCCGTGCGAAAACATGTTCGTCATCTCCTCACCAGTTGGTGTTGTAGAGGCAGAGTGAGCGGCTTGCGGGACATGGGGGTGTGCGTGGTGCTGGGCATGGGCATGGTGGGGCTGCATGTGGGCGTGGTGCGCGGCGTGGGGATCCGGCTGTTGGTGCTGGTGGTGGATAGACGAAGCCATATGCGCCATCTGAGGCTTATTCAGAGTGTGCAGGTGGGCAGCGCCCATCTGGGCAGCTTGAGCTTGGGCTTGGGCCTGAGCCTGGGATTGCATAGCCTTACGGTTGTTCATTTTCGCCATGCGGCGGACTCTGCGCGAACGCAGACGCGGATCTTGGTTTGAGTTTCTCCAGCTATCGACGGCACGCTGGATCAGACCACGCTTTCCACGCAGTGTGGGGTTGAGCTGAGCCAAAGCCCACCCAACAGTGTTGCACTCAGTCTCGTACACCTGGCGATTGCCGCGGTATTGCTCCTTGGGGCAGCAGGCACGAGGGTAAACGCAGTTCTCGGTCTTGAACTCCTGGCTGAGCTCGTCTGTGTTGACGGACTCGACGTCGCAGCGAATGGTGTACTCCATCTTAACCCGATCGCGCGAATACTCGAAAGCAATCCACTGGACACCGTTGTTGTCCTGTCTCACTACCAGTGGGGTAGTAGCGGGAATAGGTCCAGGGGCGGCGTTGGGATTAACGGCCTGAGGGGTCGAACCGGTAGGTGTGGCTAACGGAGTCACAGAGCCAGAGCTGTGGGCACCACTCATGGCGCCTGGCGTGCCAGACTTCTGGGGCTGCATCTGGTGGGTCTGAAGTTCCATCTTAACGTTCCTCGGACTGTTGGCCGCCAGAGACTGCGGGTGGGGTGCGTGCGAAGCCATCGGGTTGTGGGCAGCAGGATGCGACATCATCATGTTAGGCTGAGACGTCATCGGCTGTCCGGCGTGAGGCTGCGGTTGGTATTGAGAGGCGCCGTAAGGGCTCGGGGCCTGTTGCGGGATCTGGTATTGAGAGGCGCCATAGTACATGGGCTGGTGAGAAGGAGCATGGCCGTAAATGCTGCGATGTTGGTCGGGTTGAGGTGACGGCGCCACCGAGCTTGGGGCGCTGCCTTGGGTGTGATAGTTGGACATTGGATACTGAGGTCTGTTGTTCAACGATGTGGCCATAATATCCTGTTGAGGATCTGTGAGAAAGGGGACAGCAGTTAGTATATCAAATCTTTGGAGTGGGGACGATGGATCCGCCCAGATGGTTGCAGGGTGCAAGGATGTTTATATGGGCTTAGTGGGTTGGTAGGCTGCATCTAGTCGCGACCCAGGGGTGGGATGAGGCAGAATCGCGGCTACTGGCAACGCCGAGACAACAAGATAGGGGAACAGTAAATGGCGTACCAGATGAAGCGTATGGACTCGAAGTCTGCGAAGCTGTGTATGATTGGCCTGCAGACTGGTAGTACTGGATTGGAGCGGATTCGCTCTGTCCACTGCTGTTAGTAGAGGGATACACAGAAGAGACGCTGTGTGGTGATGGATACCCGGTCTGGTTCTGAGTTGGGGATGGATGCGCTGGGTGCTGTTGAGCGATGCTCGATGGTCGTGAATTGGGATATGAGCCGTGCTGCTGGGGTTGGGAATGCGCCTGAGGTTGCTGGAGACCCATTGGGATGATTTGACGAGGGTATTAAGTGCAAGAAAAAAAAACACGCGCTGAAACGGAAGTATATAGCGACGAATGCGGACACGACAAGCGGTACAGCACAGCTATGCGTGTATTTTGGAATGAGTGATGAACAAGTCTATATGCAGTTCCGACTCCAATGCTGGAGGGATGTCGGTGTATGCAGGAAGCGCTACCTTAGGAATGTCTGGGCGGCAATGAAGGTGTCTTCGGCAAAGCAGCAGGCAAGACGAAGGCGAGACAGTGTTCGAATTGGATAGGGATGGGTGTGAATAGTGGTAGAAGCGAGAATGCCGAGTCAATGACCGGAGTAGTGTGTGTGTGTGTGTGTGTACGCGCAAAAGTGTAGTGTTGAACGGAACGGAACGGGATAGTTAGGGAAGAAGAAGTAAGAACAGACGGCGCAGATGAAGATGGATGTGTGTAAAGCTAAGGTTGAGATCACTCTCTCTATGTCTAACAAGAAGGTATAGGGGCGGGGCTGGCAAGGTTACTGAATATCAAGGTGATGGTGTCCAAAACAAGGCAAGGTAAAGCAAAGATGCATGGGACAAAGGACAAAAGGCGACCAACGGACAACGGACGGGAGTGCTCACTGTTATATTTTGTCTCTGGAGGGTACGTGAAGAACCCGGACGACAGATCAAAGTCGTGTTGACAATACGGTCAGGGGTTTCTCTCGCGCAGAGGGTGTGTCGACAACAGAAGGAAAAATCGAAATAAAAAGAAAAAGTAAATAAAAGTGAGTAGTAAAAAAGCAAGAAGCTCTTCGCCCCTAGGCGGAGAGGCAACAGGAGAGGGTGGGGGTGGCTCTGGGGGTTCCAAAGAGGGCGTGTGTACTGTAAAACAAGGGTAATAAACCAGGGGAAGCGTGATGTTCGCAACAAAGTGCGGACAAACAATGAAAATGAGAAGAAGAAGAGAGAGACTGAGAGAGAGCGAGAGAGGAGAAAGAAGAAAAAAAAGACGAGCATTGGCCAAGCCGAGGTCAAAAAGGTAAGAAAAACGGTGTTGTTGCCGATAGTGGGGCGATTGAAGTTGTGGTGAAGTACTCTAGTGAGGTACGTAGTCTATTAAGGCACTTGAGGCACTCTAGTGAGATGTTCTAGTGAGGAACAATGATGATACAGAAGGAATCTAGCCTGATTTTCCCCTATTCATGGCCTGTATTTTGTGGCGTACTAGGAGTCCAATTCGCCGCCACAAATCAAAAGTCACAATAACTATTAGTCTGTTGGAACAGTGGCAAAGCAAAGGGGAAAGAGGGCGCTTACCATTTTTAGTGAGCGTGTGTAATCATGGAAAGAAGGTGGTATAAAGGTTAGCTATGTACATACGTATTCATGTGCATGTATACATATGTACATACGTATGTATGTATCAGTGTCCAGTCATCATCCTTATTTATATCCCCGTTACATGGTAAAGGATGATGGGAGTTGAATGCTCCCATACCTGTATGTATGTACATAGTCAGCCATATCCACATTGCCTGGTACCGTCGGATTGGCCAACTGAATTCATCCATGTACATACAGATGGTTCTTGAAGCTTTACAATGCTTCCATTCGTTGAGTCTATACAAACCCCGTTTACAGTTGCTCGTACATAGCTAGGCTGAGCTTGAATAACGCATCCGGTTATGCCCCTTCCCCTTGGGCCTTGACCCATAACGCGTCCGTCGGGTCAAATTACAACCCCAGCCAATTGGTCTTTCTCCTGTGCTCCAGTCCAGGAGGAAACGGGCGAGGTCGGTGCCCCTTGTCTATGTGTATGCGTGCATGTCGTTGTACTGGATTCATGTGTGTACAAGGAAGACGCAGGGGACGACGCTGCCAACGCAGTCTTGTTCTGTCTGTAAGAGGCAACAGAGATGCTCTATTGGGGAAGACATGGGCCAATAACCCAGAAGGAGTGTCCAGGTTCGTTAAGTCAGAATGAACGACATCCGTTTAGATAATCATCAGTACGTGTATACATGTGCGAGTGGATTGGAAATGTAGGCTTCATGGTCACTTGAACATATCGAAAAGAATGCCGTGGTCTTAGTCAAACTAGCTCGGCCCGAAATTACGTTGAGCCCATTTTCATGTGTGGCCAGAGCCAGTTATATTGAATGAGACTCACATTACGTTGAAGTGGCCCGTGTGTGGGGTTTTTCACAATTAACCACTTTGGAGGGAAAGTCTGAAGACAAAACAGGTTCTGTTCATCTGTGTTGGAGATGAGTTTTTGGATGGACTCGACATCGTAGAGTTGTAATTAACTCGGTGTAAACGGATATATATATATTATACGTTATACTTTACCATGGTAGTAAGGACAAGCAACAACTAGATGTATAGACAAAACCATGCTTCTACTTGTGTTACACATGAAAGGACGTGAATCGAAGAATGGTCAGGGCGCAATTAAGCTGTAATTGTATATTGAAGGCATTACGCACGTGAACCAATCTCCAGAACACTATATCAAAGGCAGTATTCGGAGTCAAAGAAATAAAAATACAAGAGTGTAGCTGTTCGGGTATATATGTATGTACATATATACTAACATCATAGTATCACACTATGTTTTGTAAAAGAGGGACCAAAAGGGGTTTTCTTTGATCATGATGTTAGTCATCTTGGCCTCGTTCAAACATGAACCAGTCCGAAAACATCAATCGAAACGCAGGGGGTTGGTTAGTTACCGACGGTGAGTGAATGTATGTATGTACAGATTTATGTATGTACATACATATGTGCAGTAAAGTCTACTTGCAATTGTATGGTGTTGAACTTGAGTTAATGCGTCATGTTCAATACATCTGTATGTACAGAGCTAAACATGTCTGAGTTTGTTATCTGTGAGATTTGGATTCTTGTATATTTCGCTATTCGATGTTTCATAATTCATTGTTTCTAGATCTTTTTCTTTGGTGTTATTTGATCAAACTCGTGAATATTAAAAGCTGCTGTAAAATTAGGTGGTTGGTAGTCTTCGGACCTGCAGGTAAATGTATAGTCATGCAAATTTAGGTGACACCCTTTCATATGCACCAGTTGTATTATCCAAGGGGGGACGTTCATAGGGTTATATCAACAACAAGGGTTACCAGACACATTGGCTCAAATCTTCGTATGCACATTTACGTTTGTACGCAAAGAACACAGTTGTGAATTTTGAATAAAGATACTCATAAACCTGTATATGCACGTAAAAACATATTCAAATGTGTATGTACATACATATGTAAATATCTTCAAGTGTCTACACATTTGAACACACAAAATATGTAGGCGCTTTTCTCTTACCATATGTCTTGATTGAATTGTACTATGTCTTTTGGTACGTTGGATGCGAGTCTGTGTTCCTATTGGTCCTCTATGAGACAAGGCTGGAGACGAGGCGAATAGCAAAAGGAAGAAGCATCTTGTGACCCCTGTCTTTGTATTAACGGGATTGCGTGTGAGTGAATGGAAATGACCGGACGACGAATGTCCATGCTGCTGGGCACTTTTGCAAGGCTATGAGGAGGTTGGTCATCAGAGCTGACTCGAATTGAAGCCTTATGAATAGGTGAATGCATCTTGATTACTAATTATGCAATACATGTGTGAATGTAAAGGTACGTATGTACTCACACATGTGTCTGCATATTCACACACACACAATTGAAGTGCTGTCTGTTTGAATTTCTATATGAATATGGATAACTTTTGTAGACAAGACGTCTATGAAATTTGTTGTTGTAAGCGGGGCGACCGAGAGGTCTGAACCAACATGGAGGTTTACATGCTTGAGCCTTGTATTTTGGGAGACGGGGATTCAATTGACAAGGGGAGGGGCGTGTTGTATTACAAGGAAAGATCCATCGCGTTCCTCGACGACTCCGACATCAAACTTGGGTTGTTTGTACGGATATGACTTTGACACGGGACTTGTATATACAGACAGATATTTGTATGTGCATACGTATGTACAGTAGACTTTGATTGAGTAGACATGTGGAATTACGTTGATACTTGTAAGAACTTGATACAATACCAGCGCTTATAAACGAGGAACTCTACGAGTACATACATACATACATACAGTATTGCCTACATAACTTGACCATGCAATAAGTCTAGTCGCAAGTGTATCTACGTCGTGAATGCTAGTTGACGTCTGAGTGCACGAATCTCCATCTGATTGATATGTAAGCTGTACCCAACTAGGATTCGGTGACACGGTCAGTTACCGGCTGGACTGGGACTTGCCATGCAAGCTCGTTCGGAATAGACCCGGATCCCATGAATCGAGGCCCAAGTGGCGGGACGACAAGTATGCGTATAAACTGTCTGTATGCCATTTTGAGCGTTGTAGGCTCAATAAGACCTTGTTGCACATCGACACATTCAAGGGTGCCGGTGACCTGTACTACCATGAATGATGTTTACAAGCTGCCGGTTTTTTCTTGATTCCCGATTACCGTGAGAAGAGAGTCTCCAGGGGCTCACGTGGTGCATGCAATCATGTATGATAGACGTTCATGCGTGCTATAAGGATGAATGACTGACTAGCTTGATGTATCAAATCAATATCGCATCTTGATTTTATTTTGGTGTACTTGAAAGTGGGTATAATCATACGCATTTGTAATATCTTTGATATTCCCCGAAGGAATGTTATCTAGTGATCATCTTTCTTTCACATTGACTTGTAGTTCAATTAGTTTGTAGATGACCCCATTTCTTTGAATGCGTGTGTACACCAATGTTTATCATGCAGCCCAATATCCAACAGCCAAGTTTACTTACTACCTCTCTGCGATATAATATTCCTTCATATTCTATTGGATACCATCACCAAGTCTTCCTCAGATGACCACATGTTGAGCTAAAATAAGTCGATTCCATTTGATCCGAAATGTGGATCCACCGAGTGAGGGAACCTGATAGAAGCGCCAGTTGCGATATCACGCGCTCGAAATAAGCTGCAGGTAGATTCCTATTGCGACCGTAACGTTGCGGTGGGTTATTCATGTATTGGTATATACATATGTACAATATATACAGATATCACCAAACAGATGACAGAAAAACGCGTAGAACCATTTTGGTTGCTTAGAGATTCATTTGTCTTAAAGATTGCGAAGTAGTAAAGTACGCAGATGTGTAATCAGGAGACACACACCGATAGCCGTAGGAGACAGATATATTGGTCCTATACAAAGAAACCTGTTTTCGTTGACGCCTACTTGAATCCATCAACAGATTTTCAATTTTCAGCTCTTTTGCACGCCCCCCCCAACACGAAATGGTCGGTACTAGTTTGCGGCACAACCAAACAAAAAGATGAGCTATTAGCTACAACGTATTGCTGAAGATATTTGTACAAAGTTTACTTGAAAATCACATCATATGATGGGTGGATATCAATCACACAGACATATTTCTTTTAACCAATGAAGACGGCCTCACACTCCTTCACTCCAACTAAATTTCTAGTAGCGCTTCGGATACACTGACATTGTGATATCAATATCCACTCTGACGGTGTCTAAAAATACAAAATTTGGCTTGAGCAATTTCCGACTAGGGTCGGTCTAAATGTCGAAAGCGATTAGTGATGTGCTATGTTCTAATTAGTCTCTATCCACAGAGTGTTTCTAGTTCTTCCATTACCCAGATTATCCAGATTACCCAGACACTAAATACCATAATACGTTTCACGTCGCTAAATGTAGCCACAAACACGAGTTTGCCGTAAACTGCACGCTCCTGGGCTACTTCCGCTTATCCCGCCCCCCCTGAGCCCGGGGAACTTGTTGTCTCGCCCGTAAGCCCCAGTTGGAACATGCAGTCAAAGAGGTTACCACCAGGTCTGATGTTCTTGGAATCTGGTATCCAATAGTGGACACCCGGGCCTTGTCATTTGTATGTTTCTGGAATCCAGAGCTGTTATGGGGTTTACTAGGATTAGTTTACTGGATCTTTGACATTTAACATGTCGTCTTTTTGAATTGACGGGTCTGTACATATTGTAAGTTTTAATCTGCAAGAATTGGAGTAATGGGAGTATCTTACAGAGTCCTTCTGTAGGTGCATAGATGTCATGAAATTTTAATCTCCCTCATTTCCAAAACTTGGAGATATACGCAAAAATTGATGCATTGAGCA
Organism: Huntiella omanensis; assembly: GCA_000833645.1. Classification (NCBI taxonomy): domain Eukaryota; kingdom Fungi; phylum Ascomycota; class Sordariomycetes; order Microascales; family Ceratocystidaceae; genus Huntiella; species Huntiella omanensis. The sequence continues at coordinate 85,142 of JSUI01006527.1, read as the reverse complement.
GTAATCTTGCACCTTTACACTGATTCCTTTGGTCTTCATGAATAATAGCCAAATTCGTCACATTCCAACCTGCGACTCAAAAGGAATTCTTGCGGCTGATGGTCCATACAAAATGGTGGGTCCCTAAGTGACCCACGTCAGTCCGATTGGCTGGTTAACCAGGCGTAAATCACTCAGGCCATGAGTGACCCAGTGTTCCGTGTAATTTCTTTGACCCCACCCCCCAACACGCAATACATTTTTGTCGTGTGTGTACGTAGAAGTTGAAGAAGAAATAGTGGCAATGGTCGGCTTAATTTAGTGGATGAACCCGAAATTTGAATATTTTGCCTTTGACGATGTTCATATGACTTATAGACACATACAATACAGAGGCATCAATGTGAATATGTAGATATGTATGTAGATATGTACGTAGATATCTTCCTATTTGGTGTGACTTCTTGCACTTGCCCAATTTTCTCGTTTTTTTTTTTTCGGATGGTGGGTGTGTGTGTCTGGCCGGAAACCCGGAATTCTGTTTCCATTCAAGGGTCTACAAACAGGCATCTACGTTTATTCAATTCTCCAAACAAGGGTTTTCTTCTTGTAGGAGGGTAGTAAAGGAAAGGTTGGCTTTGTCTCGTTCATGGTACTACGGAAGACGGGGGCGGAAAGGGCTGGTAAAATAAACCAAAAAATGGGGGGATGAAGCCGGGAGCAGCGAATGTCAAGGAGGAAAATGTTCTATTGTCTTCAGATTGTTTTCAGGGGTGCTTGACTCGAAGAGGCCAAGCACATCCATGATCATTTACACAACTCAGTATGGACATGCTTACCAAAAACAAACACCCTGGGCCTTGAATGACAGCTATAATGCTTCCTGCCAAGTTTCCGGAAGAAAGCTTCAGTGCCAGCTATTACCATGGAATTTTTTTTGGGGGTGAGGGTGAGGGTAACGGAAGTCATTGCAGACTTTCTTTCTACATCGATATAAAAAATACAACAACTGGCGCTGAAACTTGCAACTTACTGTATGCATGACGGGTCATGTTGCTTGCCTATGTACAGACTAGTGGCGGCGAATTTCCTTCTCTTTAGAAAAGCTCAACTTTGATTGGTTACATAAGTTGGTAATACTTGCCGCTGATCCCCACCATGGGCGGAGGCCGCGTGTGGTGTGCCGTGTTCTTTTCCCAGCCAAATTCGCATATACTACGGCTGTTCTTCGGCAGCCCCTTGATAGATGATAACCCGACGGAAGCTTTAAATGTATATGCACAGCTCGTTCACAGTCTCTTGTCGGCGAGAATGTGAAGAGGTTGGTAGTGGGATTTTGACCGTGTTATCTCGTCAATAGATGGGATATTGGATCGACGAGGCTGTCATGTCATGGGGCTTGCTTCTTGGTGGTATAGTGAGACCCCAGTCCTAGACCCGGTCCTAGACTTTGGCGTTGTGGTTCCTGTGTCCGCGGAGCTTGGGCTGGGTCGAGGTAAGGGTGATTTGCCATGGGTGAGGGCGTAAAGGAGGGGGTGTGGCCGATTCCTTTGCACTGATTGAGGGAATAACAGCTGGGGTATCGACTTATTAGAAGGGCAAAGAGAGAAAATGGTAATTTTGCTTATGGAGACAACATGGAGAAGGAGGCGGGGTTTGATGCACCGGTGGCAGTCCAACACCGGACTACACCGGAAGAAAGAAGTTGCATGTGTAAGTTGTTAGTCAAGAGGGGCTGATGTTGATAGTTTTTAGGAAGTCAGCTGTAGGAGGATAAGTACATACGTATGTACAATGTGTATCTAAAGAACAAAGTGAGGGGTTTACATTTCTGACAAATTGTCCACTCAAGAAGGAATCCTTATACTGATGGAACCACTGGAACTTGTACGACATGAAGTCATGTACTATACATGAATTGTACATCCGTAGTTTCTATCCGTCCAGGACAGGGCTTTAAGTGCCGGTCAAGTCGGACTAGGACACCAAGGCCAAGTGACTTGAGAGTACCCAAGTTATCTTGGGTTTATATCACTGCATATAGTTGTATGTTTGCTGTTTGATCTGGTGTTACAGCAGGATATGTGTGTATCTAGAGGGTTTCTTACAAACATACATGCATACAAATATCTATACAGTAGAATGTAATCATTTCCTAATATCATACATACATACACACGTATGTATGTACACATGTATCCATAATCCGTGGCGGGGTATTCACCGAAGTTCCGATGACCCGCCCTAATTCAACTGTGCGAGATCACGAGATCCAGGAACTTGAATTTTGCGTGCCTGACAAGTGACAAGGAGACACTGAAAGACCAGGGAGAAGGAGTCACCGACATAGGGGCAGGGGGAACCGTGAACAGGGTACAGAAAGGGTAATAATTGATGTTTGTGGTCTATGGAGGGCTTGTATGTGCATACATACGGACATTTGTATCCACAGATATCAGGAGTCACGATAGGGCAAATGTATCGTGACACAGATAAGATGGCTATCTAGAATAGTGGCTGGACTACGAAACACGGCAAAGAAAGTGTGTAGTCGAATGGTGGCGGTTGGGACTTGACACACAAGTCAAGGCAGTTCTTTCGGATTTGGTGTGTGTATGTATATCCGTCAGATTCAATTCAAGACAAACTGATAATCGTGACAACCACGAGGAGATAGCAATACGTGTGTCTTGTTGTGTCGATGGTTGTGCTGGTTAGATACTAGAACCAGAGGGACGATATACATGTAGTTACCTCGAGATAAGAACATAGTCATCACTCCATGATACTTTATCCGAGTATCACGAACGATAACAAACATCCAAATCATCAGGTAGATGAATCTTCAACAACCGTACACTCCAAGAACAAGATATAAAACAACAGAAATGGTATTCATAAACTACATTACACATTAACTGCGATGCATAACCAAGACACATAAACGCAGGCTTGGTGATATAAAAACACAATAGCAAACATTTACATCACCATGAAATCGTCGACACAGACAAAACAGTTACACAACACAGTACAAATCACCGCAAACTTTGCCCATGACGCTCCTTTTTGCCGTTATGGTAGTCACCAACAACATACACGGCACCTTCTTCATCTTCCTCACCTCCATCATCGACCTCAAGTGGTGCTGCCTCGAGGACATAGTCTTCCATCTTGGGCAGCAGGGCCGTTGCTGTTGGCTCAGGTGGGGCAGCTCCCTTGCCCATAGGTACTGTTGGACCACCCATCATAGAGACAGGTGAGTTGGACCCTTCTTTGCTGGTAGGCCGTGTGGTCATTTGTGGCCGACGGTATACACGAGTTGAAGAGGTGGGCGAGGCGGCAGCTGCTTCAGCGATAGCTCGAGCGGCGGCCTCGGCAAACTCGGGATCGGCATCTTGACTGTGCGAGCGAATTGGGGTATGGCACGCCTCTGGGGTTTTCTTGGCAGCTTCAGCGACAGCAGCAGCGGCAGCGACAGCAGCAGCCTCATCCTTAGCAGCTTGTTCCTTGGCGACTCTATCGATTTCGGCGTCGGCCAGCATCACCGCTTGGTTGAGAGCAGCCCGGATAATGACCAAGTCATCGGGCCAATGGGTGTCACGCAAAACGCCATCTGCAAGTTTCCCAATCATTTTTTGGGCTTTGTTGAGCTGTTCATCTGCCGGTGGTGGGCTATTACTTGACTGAGATGGACGTGGGCCCGTCGGGTTACCACTGGCAGCCATAGCGGCAAGAGCTGAAGACAGACGAGGCGGCGGACGACGAGAACGGACTGGCCGGGCAAGGCGGTACCGGACACGACCGATGCTAGACCAGAGGTCTTTGAGAGACTTTTGCTGTTCGATATCGTAGAGGACGGGACGAAGGGAAGCAACAGTGGGCAGGCGACCCCAATCAAACTGCAAATCGTTTGTGGTGCCCATATCGGCCAGGATACCGTCAAAGAGAGATTGAAGGTAATCATAGTCCGGATCGGCATCAAATGCCATATCCCGAACATACTTGAGGTAGTGCAGGAACTGAACGGGGAGGCCTTCACACAACACTTCAGGGGTAGTCTCAAGTTTCATCTTGGTAATGGCTTCGGTAGAACCAGCCTGGGCCCACGGAAGTCCGTCCCGGGCAAAGTAGATGAGCACAAGAAGTAGACTTTCAAGGTCGTCACGGCGGGACTGGGCCTGTGCACGAACGGCATTGTTCGATAAGAACTGGACAGTTCCGGTCAATGCGCGGTTACCGGATGGGTCAATGTGCTTCTTGTTGATAGGGTCGATGTAGCTCTTGACCATGCCAAGATCAATGATGTATAGCTTGGTGCTAAGTGGGGTATTGGCAGGTCCCATGAGGAAGTTTTGTGGCTTGAGATCCCGGTAGATGAGGTTGCGTTCATGAATTGAGCGGAGGCGGTCTACCATTTGATGGCCCAGCATGGCGATGGTCTTGATGGAGAAGGACCGTTTGCACTTGGAAAAGAGCATCTCGAGGGACGGACCTAGTTGCTCCATGATCATGTAGCTGTGGAGGAAGGCCTCTCCATGCGTGTACGCTTCACAGACACCATCTTGATAGAAGAAAAGTGAGACTTTTGTTAGCCCAAGGAACATATAACAGATGGAAGATGCCCCGAGTGGCAAAAATACTTACTGCATCCTTTCAAAGCCTTGTATGTACGGAACTCATCACGGAGCTGTGGAGCTTCGCAGGAGTTGGCTTCAAACTTGAAAGCGGCCGGTTGACCCTCAGGAGATGTTGCGGCATAAAGGACACCAAATGAGCCAGTACCGATTTTATGGTGCAGAGTGTATCCGGCAATAACTGGCGGTGGGCTCGTCGTTGGAGTTTGAGAAGAAGGTGTAGGAGGGTTCACATTTTGAGAGTGGGCATCAACCGGAGCCCCAGGCTGCGGAGCCGGCGAACGGGTTTTCCGAAGAGTCGCTTCCAGGGTGTCGAGGGTTTGTAACCACACAGGCACCTGCGATTTAATCTCTTCCATAGTGAAACAACAAAAAAAAACCCGACAACTGCAAAAATAAAGATAGATAAACGGGATGGACAACAAGACGGAAGTTACCCGTAAACGAGGCAACGTTGGACAAAGGACGAAATCGGGTAATAGAAAAAGGGAATAACCCCGTCAAGAGGGCTGAATGGATGAATTAACCTTTCTGGCCTTTCCTTGTCAGAAACTAAGGAAATCGCTAGATAACGAGGTGAAAAAGAAGAAAAGAAGCCAAGGAAAATTACAATGAACAGGCAACAGGGAAGAAACGCAAAGTAAAAATAGCCAAAGCAAGCCGGAAGGAAACGGGGCCGAGCTAAAAGGTATACTTGCTATACAGACAATAGGTGTATCACTTGTATAGATTCCACATGCATACATACATATGTACATACGTCAACCGTTGCTACGTCCTGAGCAATCCCGATGAGCGAGAGGAGAAGGTGAGGTGATGGAAGGAAGTGAAAAGGAAAAGGCGGCTTGTGCGTGCGTGCGTAAATGCCATCAAAGTTTTCTTTTGGCCATTCCATCCACTGTTCCGCTCATCCGCCCATTACATTCAAAACGCGCAAAATGGCCTGATCACAGGCCGAAACACTTGCTGCCAGTAGGAAACAGGATGTCCATACATATGTGTGTATGCATCCAACAAACCTCCATAATGTGCGTGTGCCTGTATGTACACTGATACATATGATCCATTACTCCACCTATCAATGTCGAGACCTTGCCAACTCTGTTCAATCTCCACTGTTATCCTAGCCGGCCGCCAATCTCGCCGACCAAATTCACCAGCCACCTACATCTCGCATCAAACTCGCAGGAGTGACGCAGCAGCGCAAAAGTAGATAACAATCCATCCGGCATCCTTCAACAAAGTCCTACTGCAACATTGACAAAGAAGTCACCACATATTCAAATGTCTTTGGTGGGTTTACGCAAGCAAAATAAGTCATTTATTCATTCATTCATTCAATCCTATCCCCGATTTTGAAACCCTAGTCATACTAATATCCTCTCTCCCATTCTCTGCGCTCCCGTTTGCGTTCCCGGCGCTCTGCTTTTTCCCATCGGCGGTTGCGAATAGTTTTAGTCGCCAAAGCAAGTTCCTCAATACGAGGCAAGTCAAGAACCGCAAAGACTAACAACCAGTCTTCTTTTGGATAGAACTCATAGCCTGCATCAGCCACAGCATCGGGGCACACAATGCGCCGCGAGAGACGGGTACAAAAGGCCGTCGGTGGAATGGGCTTCCCCGGTGAAGAAGATGCCGAGGCCGGTGGAGACGGCGGTGTAGCAAAGTTGGTGGGCTTTTTGAGGATTCCCTTGAGCTTGGTCTGAGGGGGAGTTGTTGGGATCGCAAATTCAACAGTCTTCTTGGCTGGAGCAGGCGTCGCCGTCGGAGGCGTTGTCGTAGCAGTGACGGTTGAAGGCGACGGCGGGCGGCTAACACTCGGCGCACGGGAAGCGGGCAAAGATGACCCCGGTGAAAGAGAGGCAGACGTCGCACTGGAAGGAACTGCAGGAGAGATGGGACTCTGTGGCGGCGAGGATCGGTCATGGTCAGACAACTTGTCACTGGAAGTATCCTTTGAAGTGTCCCTCGAGGGGTTTCTGGAACGGTTCTTGGACCGAGTTCTAGACTGGTCCATCCCACGAGTGACGTCTTGTTGCTCTCGCTTGCGCTCGATCGCCTCCTGTTCCTTCTGTTCCTGTTTCCGTTCTTTTGCTTCCCGTTCGTGTAGTTCCTTCTCCTGTCGAGCTCTCTCTTCCATTTCACGATGTTCTCTCTCCTTTCGTTCACGCTCTTTTTCTTGTCTTGCTCGCTCTTTTTCTCCCTTCTGTCTCTCCTTTTGCCGCTTGATTCTCTCTCGTTCCTGTTCGGCCTCACGAAGTTCCTCCTTCTCCCGTTCAAGTGCGGACTGGTATTCCTGGGCACGCATCTCTTGCTCATGTTGGCTCCGGCTAGTCTCGGGACTTTGTGCTGGTCTTGTTCTAAGAAGCTCCCTGTGCTCATCTCTATGGGGTTCCCTAAGCGACTCGCGGTAAGGCTCCCGGTGGGTCTCCCTATGAGTATCGCGATGATGTTCGCGGAGGGGCTCCCGAAGAGGCTCTCGTAGAGGCTCCCGTAGAGGTTCCCGAAGAGGTTCACGGAAAGGTTCCCTTTCACGTTCACGAACCGGCAAATCCTTTCCTCTTGATCGCAACATAGACGTATCCGCCTTAACAGCCTCAACAACAACAAAGTCATCATCTCCGAGTGTATCATCTCCGTCCCCTTGGTCAGACATGTCCCGACGGGCGTATCTGTCTGAACCAACAGAAGGCGGCACTGGTCGTGAAATTTCACGAGTATGCGGACTTGTCATTCCCGGAGGGGGCATCAGTTGCTTCATAGGACGGGAGACCTCATCATCAAAGTTTTCGAGCGCTTTTTGGAGAGCAGCAGCCTCGGCGGCGGCAGAGTTTGAAGCGGCGGAGGACGGATTGGTATCTCGATTGAAACGATCTTTGAGACGTTCTTTTTCTGCAGCGGCGTCTTCGTCCATGTATGGTGAGCGATCAGAGTAAATACTCCCAGTAGATAATCCCATACTATTGCCACTAGTGCGCGGATCAGGAGTGACAGCAATGTTGATATTGCTTGACCCACCACGCTCGTAGAGAACAGTAGGACGAGCATATGCGTAGCCATCAGCATGCCCAGGTCCACGTTCATAATGGATATTATAGTCAGCATAGACTTCCTCCGGACCCGGGGAGTGGTCAATATATCTTCCGCGGGCACGGGCGGGATTAGGACCGGGACTGTTAGGTAAAGTCTGAGCCCCACTCGCATGGCTCATAGCGGGCCGAGTATAGTGCTGCGCAGCCGGCATGGCATAATACTGTTGCTGGTACTGAGCGTTGGCCGCAGGTACGGCACCTGTGGAGACTGACGGTAGCGAAGTGCGGGCGGGGTTTTGGTACCGCGGTGGCGGATAACGGTTGTCCATTTTTTTTCTTCTTTCGATGTGGATCTTGAGAAAGGCAAAAAGAGAAAGTGGTCGGAATGACGTATGTATGTATGTAAATGGAGAAGAAAAGGAACAGAGAACCAAGAAATGACAAACCGACAGATTTGTCAGTGTTTAAATAGTCAAGACTGTAATATACTATTGGTATGTATAGCGATATGCACAAACAAAGAACACTGATAACAAACCAACAAGAAGAAAAGAAAAAAAAAAACAGGAAGAAGAAAGTTTCGATTTAAATTTTCTCCCCCACCGCCACTTGACATGAAGAAAGACGAGAAGGAACGACCGACCGTTTTCCCCTCCTTCCATTCTGTTTCCTTGCTGTTCTTGTACACATTCCGGTAGTCCCTTCCCCCAGAAAACTCCACAAACACAGCCCTCCTTCGTCGCTGTACCACCACTATATCGTACCTGCTGTATCCCCCCTTCTGAGCAGAAAGACCCAGAAGACGCTGTTACATATTTCAACTGTTCACATGCACATGGTGACAAGAGGGAAATGGCAACAACCAGTAAAATCAGCAAGCCTGTGGCCATGTAGCCAACCAAAATGTGACTGTATGCCTGTCTGACAGCCCGATCTGGTTTGCTGCGGCTGCCTTCTTGTCAGACTGATTGTATTCTGCCTTGTTCCTTCCTGCCTCTGCCCTATAATTGCCTGGTCAGTTTGGGGGTATATCCTTCATGTGAGTGAGGACATAAGTATAAACACATTTATGTGTACCCCGACTATCAACTGTAGTGTTTGCAGACCTTGTAGTTCTTTTTGTTGTGGTCATCGGGTTTCTACCTTAAAAGATCCTCAATCGGGCCTCAAATCAGCTCGGTCGCTCGGTCATGTGTAATTCCATGGCAAAAATGGAATTATATAGCACTGGGGAAATACCTTACGTATGACGCCTGTGTGACTAATGACGCAATAAGTAATGTCATCCAAGGGGAACTCCGAAGCGTGCATATAAAACGACCGTGATGAAATGGAATGTTGCTGTTCCCTAGGGCAGGTACACACATGTACATATAAAGGCAATCAAGTACGACAAAGAAAGGAAGGCGGAACGCAGGATCATGTGTCAATCCGAAGAACAATGGCTTGGAACCAGACTAAGGTAACAAAACAAAGCAAGCACGAAAAATAGTTCCGAAAAAATAAAGAAATCAATGTCTTCAAACATAATACTAAACAAATCCGAGAAAAAATCAAAACATCCCGTAACAACCGAAGCAGACAATCAAGAAATGACTTTCAGACTCGTTGTCGCATCCAGCCGTCGCAGGCAAAATTATCTACCCAATAAAAACATGACACACATAGGCTACATCGTCCCCGTTTCAACATTTACAGACGGGCACCACCAACAACCTTCATGTCGACAGCCAGCTCGTTGCCCTCATCGTTGAGGACCATGACGCGGACGGAACCAGCGCCAGCGGCAAAGGCTTTCCGGAGGCGGCCGTAGAGGTTGGACTGGTCAATGACAGGGAGACCCTGCTTGATGTCACCGGTCTCGGTCATGGCGGTGACTGTAAGAGAGGTTGTTAGCATGCGATCACACTCGTAAATGGAATGCGCGGGCCGGAAGAGTTGAGACTTCCCAGCACGCGACTTGTAGGGATATAACTTACTCTCGCCCTCCTGGATGTCAAGGACACGGTAGACCTTGAAGACGGGGCCCAGCATGGTCTGGACAACGACGGAAGGAGCGGGGTGGGAGACGAAAGAAGACTCCTCGTGAAGCTGCTTGGTGAAAAGATCGACACCAAGGTAGCGGAACTGGCCGGTGGAGGGGGAGGTGGTGATCTTGATGACCTGGCAGGGACGGCCCTGCAGCATCAGGAAGTCACCAAGGCGAATGTGATGGCAAGGGATGGTAACAGTGTTAGGCTTGGAAGCAGCACCAGCGGGGCGCTCAATGATGGTCTCGCGGACTATAGTCTCCTCAGTCGAACCAACCAATCCGGCAACGGCATGCTTGACACCGGCACGGAAGGAGTGGTAGCGACCTTACGAGGAGAATCAGTTAGTAAGTGTACACCAGGGTGATGATAGAGTATTTGTTATTGTGTGAACTTACCGGACTCGTCGTAGTAACCCATTTTAGCGGTAGGCTCGGGGGCGGGAAGGGCAAGAGGTTTCTTGATTTGGTAGGACACGGAACTCTCGGGATAAGCCGGAGTAACCTGAGACTTGGAAAAGACCGAACGAGCAGGAGCTGCGGTGGTCTTGAAGGAGTCGATAAACTTGGACTCGGAAACGACAGAAGAGGTCTTGCGGGGGGCAGGACGGTAAATGTCGATGTCTACAGTCGATTGAGAGGACTGGGAAGGACGGAAATCACGATATCTACGCTCGGCGATATCAATGGGAGTAGAAGGGATAGCGAGGTTCTTGTCGGTCTCGGGGCTGACAAGAGTAAATTGTTGTTAGTGGAATGGAAGAAGAGTAAAGAAGTGTGACTGGAGTATAGAAAAAGAAAAAGAAGGAGAGAAACAAAAGACCAGAAAGATGGACAGACACGGCAAATATAAAAGCGAGACGCGCCAGGGTAGACGTGAGTTGCTGATGGGTGCTTCCCACGCACTTGCTGGCACGACCCACCAAAACAATAACAACACGGCCACGGCCGCCACAACATCAACAACAACACAAACGGGGGGGGCTGGCGAGTGCGCTTGCTGGACTACCCACAACAAAGAGCCAGCCAGTCTGGCAAATGTCGAAACAGACACCAACTGGGCCCCGTCGTCAGCACTGACTGACTAGCTCAGGAGGAGACACAGCGCCTCTACTGCAGGCCCCTCGCCGTAGTCTCCTCAGTCTTCGCTTCACCCCGGTTACAGCCACCCCGTTTTTTTTCTTGTTTCCACAACGGAGTAACCCACACAACCAGAGAGAAACGAAGCGGGCGAGCCACCCACCAACAAGAGGACAGGGCGCGTCGTTGCCACTAGCCGAGAGAAGGCTGGTTGTCCGTTGCTGTGGCCGTTTACCTGTTGGTCGATGCTCGTACACAGACACACCCTCTGCTACCAAGATACACACCCCCAGCTTGCCCCCACGCCCCAGTTGGCGTGGAGCCGAGGCGACTGGAGCGGGTCCAGTCGCTTGACTTCAACATCCCTGGTTGGCTGTGTGATTTTGGCTGAAGTTGAAAAGAGTGTAGCTATGTAGAGTTGGCTGTTTCTGTGTAGAAAGCATCAAGCAACAAAGGTAGCGGTCCCAATGTCGTTGAATCGTGTCCGTTCGTGTGGTTGTCTAGCAGTATGGCTCTTCACTGCGTACAAAGGCAAGGTAGAACTCGAGCTTGTTGTTGTGCTATCCCATCATTGGCCACTGGAACAATGATAGACACATCAAAACACACGCCCCCTTTTTCCCCGGGACCCGCTCAATTTCCTGATGCACACGCCCTTTTCCTAGCTTAGCTCGATCCAACGCGCATCCTTTCCACGCTCCATTACTGATGTCTATTTCCCTAAGCTAACCAAAAAGTCGCCAAAAGACAACAAGGGGCGCGAATGGAAATGAATCAAGGAACGTGAAGCAGAATGCAGGAGAAAGAGCATCAGCCAAGGAGAAATCGCCATGTGCAGAGCCAAACAGGGCGAGGTTCGAGCCAGGTAAATCAGAGTACTCCGAACCAAGATTGCGCTGAAGCGCCATCTGCAGTGTCAGGGTAGGCTAGGCTATCTGGCGCGCGAGATGACCTCGTCGCGTGTGGAGAATAGTGTAGTGACTGTTGTTTGTTTCCCTGATGTTTCGGGCTTTGTTGACGACTTTGTCATTATCGCAAACGAATCGGCCAATGTCTCTTCGCGGACCCGCCAGCCTCAGACAGGGCTATGTGCTAGCCAACACCGGCAATATCCAAATAAACGTGAAAAGCATGAACATGCTTCCATTCCACGCGCCAGAAGGAATGCTTTGTTATGGTCGCACATGGACTGTCTGTAACTGTATTGCGGCCCCTTGAAAATGGTTGTCCAGTAGTTCAAGAACCAAGGTGCGGCCCGCTACATTCCTAGAAGCTATTCTAGGGATTTAACGATCACTCATTGGTATGGAAACTTTTTGCAAACAAAAGCACAGAAATCTCAAGGTCAAACGGGGGAGAGGAGATTTGCCTTGAAGGCGTGTAGTCAAGAACTGGTGAAGTGACAAGAACTGGGGGAAATGACTGAATTGTTGCAAGCCAATCATGACACAAGCTTGCGAGAGCAGAGGAAGAAAAGGTAAGAGCACATGAAGACAGAAAAGGCTTATGATCAAGGAACTACACCAGGCAATAATCATGGACCGTCCCGAATTTAGAAACAACTGGAGTTGCTTCAAAGATTCCAAACAATATCCATAATTTCAGCTGGTAGCAAGACTTGATTTTTACCTCCTTTTCCGATTGACGTATTCTTTCCCAATTCCTCCCTTGAATCGCATGTTGTGCAAGATCTTGCAAGAATTCCAGTGAATTCAGTCCACCATTTCCATGAAAGATGACGTTCAAAGCGGAACTCTTCGTTCTTCGTCACGCAAACATGTTTCCTTGGGTCCTGGTGCCGATAAGCTCATCGAGTCCTCGGGATTCCGAGTAACAGCTGTGCATATCCAGATTCCACCAAAAATCCCAAAAAAAGGCATGTCTCCGTATGTAGTCCAACGTAGAGTCCCGATCCAAACTTCATCTTGTCCACCTGGAAACAGCAAAACCTCAAATCCACCTCTTTTGTCGTGTAGTGTCGAAAGCAAAGAAAAAAGCACCATGTATGAATCCAATAACTTACCGAAGAGCCTCGGGAGCTCCAAATGTCGAAGAGTGGCTGCCGAAAGTAGTGTCGCGGCCCGTGAAGCGACTCTCGCGCTCAGCAAAAGGCTTGTGAAGAGCAGAAACTACGGACTTGGCCAAGCTGGGGCGCTTGTATGTAGTCTCCTCGTGAATGTGAATCTCCTCGCGGACAGGCTTGGGCGTAAACGGGTTGATAGAAGGCTGCTCGGGCGGCGGGAGAGCCGGCTGAGACGGGTGGACGTGGACGTGGTGGTGGTGGTTCTGGGTGCCCTCGATGTCGGGAACCTGGTGAGGCTGGGGAAGCGGAAGGTTGCCCTGGTTGGAAACGGTAGCCTGGTAGAGAGTCTGCTTGGGCGGGGGAGCGAATCCGGGGGTCTCGGTCTTGATAGTCTCGGTGATAGTGGTGGTCTCGACGGTAGCTGGAGGAGCAGCGGCGGGGGGTTGCTGGACGGGGCCGTCTTCCCGGTATGCCGAGGGGAAGAAGGAGACCGGAACGGGGACACGGGCTTCGAAATCCATGGTGTGTGATGGTTCAGCGGTGAAGTGTCGATAAGTAAGAAAAAACGGGCTTCGGAGTCGAATTGAACGTCAAGATCAAAAAGGGTTGCGGGTTGGTGGGTCGGTGACGATTTCTGTGTTGATCTTCGAGATACTCAGAAACTGACAACAGAGGAAAAAAAAAACAAAGAAAGGGTTCTCGGGTTAATCTGAAAAGAAAACAACAAAACAGACGCCAAAGAAATAAAAATGGCCAAAAAAATAAATAATAAAAGTGCAATGGAAACAAAAGAGACAGGGACAAAAATAGTATAAAGGTGAGAAGTCTTGAAAAGCGGCGGGAAAAGTCTGGTTGGCTGGCGGTTGGCTTGTATGGTCAAGGCCTTTTTTTTTTGGTGATAGGACGGTTCGTCAGTCTTCAGCGTGGGTCTTGTTCGTTTTCTTCTTCAACCTGGAGTGTAGGAAATGTAACCAAACCTACATACGTACATAAAGAGCACTTTTTCACTACTTTCATGGCAGCTTCCGCCTATAGAGAGACACAAGTAGAAGGACTTAAAATCGGGCCATTGGCCGAGCTCCTTTGGTCAATGTGCATCCCACCTTAACATCGCTATATCATATTACTTTGGTTCATAGAATCAAGTTTTGTCTTACTATTGCCATTGTTGATACATAAAACTAGTCTAACGCTTCCTGTTTTCTTTCTATCTTGAATACCAGAAACAAGAGCTTGTATTTACACACAACTACGAACTAAATGTGTCAGTTGGATCCTTGGGCGGCCTAGACTTGTTCAGTAAAACACCATTTTTGGAGACATAATAGCATGGTCGGGGCCTCAAGAGGAGGGGGCGTGGGTCTGACACCGTCGTCATGTTTACTTAGTCTCCATAGTATATATAAGGGTTATTTGGGGTTTCCCACCTTCGTGTGGCACGAAATCCCATAAGACGATAGTTCGTATGGATCTGATGATGTATTGTATGCATGTATTTGGGATCTTTTTATGGATGCAAGCGTGCAGCGGCGATGTTCTTCTGTGGCAAACGGGTACTCTACACGCTCCCATATGCACACATAATACTGTGGCTACATTGTGTGTACATCGTGACTTCGGTCCGAGAAGCCATCTTTTATATTATACATAACGGGTACTTGCAAGAAAACAAACAAGTGAATATGGAGATATCTAGTGGTTGGCCATGATATCCGCCACGGGATGTCTGTTCACGGCTTCTTTGAGCTTTATTGCCACAGCCTCCTCCACAGCCCGCAATATTTACTACGTTAAGGTTACAGTGGGAGATAATGGGAAGGAAGGAAATGTGACATTCGCAGCCGTCTTTCATGCAAAGTCAATCCTAATCGTAATTGTGCTCTACTCGAACCATCAATGTAGTAGAAAACTCTAGTAACCTATGTCTTTAATCACAGAATGTGATAGGCGGTCATTCTTAGGGTTACAAACATAGATCCCGTAGATTATGGTCCCAACCTCCTCGTCATAGGCTTAATGTACCGAATTCAGCAGCAGCAATTCAACTTTGTGAGGCTGGTCATAGTTTCACAGATATACCAACTAGACGAATAACCAACTGATGGCAGGGATTTCTACGGCGTCAAACCAAGACATCCAAGCGATGAAGCGGCGCGAAAAAAAGAACGAGGCTGGACGTGTGTATTTTGGTCAATCGCCGTTGACTCTGTAGTAGAAATGCATTGCATGTCCATACACAGAGATTTCCACACATGCGTACACATGAAGCATGGCTAGCTACTGCCGACTTCCTACGCCACCATCAGTTTTATCACGGCGTGTTTCATGGTGCACCGCGCCGTACTATTGCTTCCAGATTCATTTTGTTGCCTCGTCCACAGAAGACCATATTTCAAAGTTTAATTACCATTCTACTCGCTGATCGGCCGACTAAGTTCCAAAGCTTTGACAGTAAACATGAGATCTCGTAAACATCGCCAGAAACCAGGGGGTGTCTCTAACAAACGCGTCTCATTGTTGTGGGTCTTGTTAATTTGGCACGACGAGTGACAAGTGCGCAGTAATCAATAGAGAACTAACGTTGCCAATGTTTAGCGTCTGGAGGCTAGTGTTTAAACAAGATAGCTCTAGAGCTCTAAATCCAGGGGAGCTTCAGAGCTGTGTGTCTAATTCAAGGACGAAAAACTAGAGAAGCCACTGGTCCCAATCTGACTGTTCACTGCATTGTATGTGTGTACACATATGCGCAGATAGAACGAGGCTTGAACATGAACTCCACCCAGTAACTTGGAAAATTCGCCACCCCCGGTAAAGCCAAAATTGGTCTACACCGCTGTCGTGTTCGCACATCATAGAACCAAACACATGTGTGTGAGGTGAAGTGAGTTGGCTTGTCTTTGGATTAGTTAGACACGGAATACGGGACAAGGGCGGGCTAAGAAAGTAGAGGAGCAGCTGCAGCCACACACCCCTAGTCTTGTATGCACAATGTACCTAAGTATTCCTTTGTCTATATCTTCATACATGTCATCGCATTCTATTCCATAAATGAGGCCTCATATTGTGGCAACATTCATCCGCAATTTGGACCTGTGTAGAAATGTCCATATCTTTCTCCAAAAACCGATGGATTCTGTGGAGACACATCTACCATTTTGCCATGTTGAACCCACAGTATGATTGGGGCTACCTTAATTCTCGGCTTAGATCAGCCAGCATCTCATTTGTACCCCACCCGCAGTAACCGCAGTGCCCTGCATATGCTACTGCGTGAATTTGTAACCACTATGGAAATTAGACCGACTATTTGATGGCGGTGTTGTGGACATGTGGCCATTGGAGTTTGTTAGCTGAATTTAGGTCAGGTCACCATTCTCTCCGCAACAGAACATCTCTTTCATTGGATATGTGAGATAGAATAGGCGACCATAATAACAACCGATCTGATCAATGATGCCTTGATATGACATATGATTTCCCCACACAACGTAATAGCCCCCCCCCCAAAAAGGGCCCATCTATTGATTCGGTCAGCCATGCAAAGTTAGACTCCACCTCCAGCTGGCCCGCCCGATCAGCCGCCTCCCCCATCTCCAGCCAAATACGGAAAAGGCAATCCCAAAGCAGAACAAAGAAGCTCCTGGAACAACAACACAGCCAGCCCGGCCAACGGCGCAAAACGGCCCAACCACATTCCCAGTAAGCCCATCTGCGCCCATCAATGTCTTGATTCTGCATCCGTCTGTACTCATTTCATCTCCTCCTATACAGCACAGCAGATGGTAACCCAGCAACTTGTCCAGCGGTGACGGGCGGGCGGTGACTGAACGACCAAAGCCCCGCGCCCCACGAGCCTTTTCTTCAAACTATGCCCGCTGGCCTGTCCATATGATTGGGGGGGACGGCAAAGCAGCAGGAACAGAATGAATCTGTGCTTCGCTTGTTGCCTCATTTTTGGTTCCTGGATCAAAGGCAAATGGCCGTTGTGGCGACCAAGTGGAAACCACATTGACGGTTGCTGTCCCTGTGGAGAATTCGGGATTTGTAGGATTATTGAGCGGCGCAGTACGGAAGGCAACTTTGGGGTACTCATCAAGTTTGCTGCATGTGCATATACCGACAGGCGTATGTATCTATGTATAGAAAATAGACACATGTGCCTTTAGAAATGGATAGAATCAAGAAGGTATCCTAGNAAACCACATTGACGGTTGCTGTCCCTGTGGAGAATTCGGGATTTGTAGGATTATTGAGCGGCGCAGTACGGAAGGCAACTTTGGGGTACTCATCAAGTTTGCTGCATGTGCATATACCGACAGGCGTGTGTATCTATGTATAGAAAATAGACACATGTGTCTTTAGAAATGGATAGAATCAAGAAGGTATCCTAGTTTGTATGTCGTAATTTGATCTCTGATGTTCATCTAAAGTTGTCGTTGTTTTATTTAACGTTTATCGTGCGATGATTGGGACACATGGCGGGGATCATCGACATGGGTACAAACTACATATAGCGTCATAACCAACGAATCCACAAGAAAAGCCTTCATAGCTCAGTTGGCAGAGCGCGACACTANCACATGTGTCTTTAGAAATGGATAGAATCAAGAAGGTATCCTAGTTTGTATGTCGTAATTTGATCTCTGATGTTCATCTAAAGTTGTCGTTGTTTTATTTAACGTTTATCATGTGATGATTGGGACACATGGCGGAGATCATCGACATGGGTACGAACTACATATAGCGTCATAACTAACGAATCCACAAGAAAAGCCTTCATAGCTCAGTTGGCAGAGCGCGACACTAGTAATGTCGAGGTCAGCGGTTCAAATCCGCTTGAAGGCATTCTTTTTTGCTTCCAACACCTTTTTTGGTGTAAACTCTCTGTCCATCTGTATGGACTGAATATGAATATATGAATATATGTACATATGTACATAGTTATCGAGACCCAAATGTCCAGTAGTAGTACAAGCAGTGTTTGTATGATCATGATTTCAGACCACACAATCATGCACCAGTATCCGGTGATTACAATCCCATAGCATAAACTCCCACGGTTAATCGCAACGTCTCGCAAAACATCCGATTCCGTTGGGTAAGGATGGATTATGTATCTTCTATCCGTGACGTGTGTAACATACCAACGAGAATAAAAGAAGGACCATTGTCCAGGAAGATAGCGTCCCAGATATGTATATAGAAGAGAGAGAATCTACATATCAACAATGACAGCACGGCATCAGTGGACGCCTCAGCAATTTAACAGTTACGCGGTATGGGCGAAACTTCAGGATGACGGAGAGGCCGGAGGGATGTGGTCTGGGTTATCGGGACCGATGGATACACGTGGGTCTTGGGTTCAAGTAGGAGTTAAAATAGGTAAAGAGGCAAGTGACACACGCAAGCATTGCTTTTATGATCACGAGAGTCCTTACGGTATTTTTGGGAATACTGGACGACCTGTATTTTCATGCTGTGTCGACACATCATGCACCAAGGTTGGTAGTTTCACCGGTATAGAGAAGAGCTACTAGAGAATGGTTAAACTAACGAGTCCAACAGAGATATGCTTGTGAGTGCACAAAGAAGAAGAGAAAGGCAGACAAGGAGAGAAAAGAGAAAGAAAGGAAGAAAGAGAAGCTGAAGAAAGAAAAGGAAAAGAAAGAGAAGCAGAGAAAGGAGAAAGAGAGAAGGGAAGAGGCAAAAAAGGCGAAGCAACGCAAATCCCGTAGTGCACCAAAAGTCAAGGCTATCGTTCGTACGTGGTGGTGATGATGGCTTGCTCTAGGATAAAGATCATGTATCTCTGCAATACCAGAAGGCCAAGCAACAGGCTTTGATATATCTTAATTTTGAAGGATTATGTTTGTTAGTCTGGGGAATATCAAAAAAGAACACGACATTTATGCCACAGTTTGGTTATGGACGAGGAACCTCCCGAGCAGGCGAAGGAATCAAAGCTTGTTACTGGAAGACTATGGGTTGTAGGTTGTTGGCCAAATGAGAAGAAATGTTCTCCTCCACAACGTATAGCGCCGTCCTTTTCCAGTATAATATACTTGTAAGTATAATGAAGTGTAGGGTATTTGTATGATCTATATGTGTATATGTCAGAACCTGATATGATGTGACGAGAAAGAACGACATACAAGTAAGTTATTTGCGAGGGATCAGTCTCCGAGTCAAGAAACCACAAGTAGTATATGCCAACCGGGGATATCTGAATTCAGGAATTTTGGATACTCAGAGATTGAGCTGGTAGAATGCATCTTGTATCTATACACAACAACGGATCTTAGATTTGTCAAGCAACGCAGATAAATGACGTGAATTTCCATGGACAAAGTGGAAGATGCTTACAAAGACGAGAATATCCCACCACAGCAACGATAAATGATTGCCATTGTATCGAGCGGATTATCTTGTCTATCCTTAGGAAAGTCGCCGGATAGACAATGCGGACTTCCGACGACCGCAAGCCCCGGAAGGGTATATGAATAAAGAACTGTCACCACCAGACCTTGCAGAATAGATGACTTGGTCTGGCGATGATTAACCCCACCACCACCACGTCACCCCGCTTTGTGTCACTGTGAGTATGCACGCACTTGACAACGACTCCGCCCAACACGCCCAGCCAGTCAAACAAACAAGTTCAACATTATAGATGCCATCAACACAGTCATCTATTTAACAAGCTTCCTCCCCTTCCATTTATCCCTTCCACCTCTTGCGACGATTCTTTTCCATCCCTTTGGCAACTGACCTCGTCCGATGAATAAACCACCCGCAGCTGGTCTCTGATAATCAAAGAAGCAGAACTTAATCCCTAACCGGGCAAACAAGATTCTAACGTCAACTGGCCACGCCATATTGTTGGATTGAAGTTGAAAACAATTGAGAGTTGATGAAAAGACAAAAACAGGGACGAATGGACAAACGACCGATGGAGAATTTAGATCAAAGAAGAAAGTCTTCACAACAAGAGGCTAAGAAGTAGGAACACAGAATGAACACAGAATGAACACGGAATGAACACAAACTCTTACCTTGACTGTTTCCTTTGTCCCTGATTCACACTGCACAGAACAGACAATCATACTTGCGTATGTGCTCACCTCCTGCATTATACGTCTAGCAAGGGCGGAAGACTCATAGGTCCAAGTAAAACATTCACCCGAAATTACTATAGCTGCTAGGCCCAAGGACAAGAGTCAACCGAAAACAACCAAGGCTTGTAATGTTCTTATATCAGAGTACACATTACGTTTGTTCATGCCAATAAAAATAACTCAACAACGTCACATGCCCTCGTGTAACACAACCGACCCTACAATCAACTGTATATCAGCAAATATAGTATTGTCCTGTAACTTGACCTTCTCACAAATTCCAACTATACAATCGCTAAAAAGACATGCTATTTTCCTATAGAAACGCTATTGATATTATACATCACCACAACGAAGATTGTTCCTGCCAAACCCCATGGAACCGTTCTATCCAGTCAAACCTTTCAGACATTTCAAGTTCATATAGTTCCCAAGGATTGTGAATGGACCTCGTCTTGTCTCTCTTCATCATCTTGTCCTTCCAAGTATCCATGAGTGTGTCAATGTTGCTTGGGACTTGTTCCTTTGCGCTCTCTTCATATCTTCTGGGGAAAAAATCAGTATAGCAGCCACCAACCAAATCTCGCAAAAGCCTCAACTCCCCAACTAATCCCGTTACTGAACTTGTAATAGATGCGATAGATTCAGCGTATTTTGGCGCCTTGCCAAGTGGTATGAGAAACTGCTCCAGGTAGTATAAGTCCGACCATAATTCTTGTAGTCTTTCCCACAAATCAACCAACAGAGAGTCTGTTAGTGCGTGGTGTTTGCAAATATAAAGTTTGGGACAGTCTTCACATGGCCCAAGAAAACCAGGGTCATCGTCTGTTGTTGTGGCCAAGAGATCATGTAACCGTTTCCATGCCAAGTCAATAGACACAGACAGGCTATCCATCGACCCCCGCAATCCTTTGCCTGTGGCAAATGCATCGACATACTTTAAACCGCAGTTTGCATATGCCATACGAAGGGCTTGATACCGCTCACAAACTTCAGTTTGAAGTGGAATCGCCATGAAAGAGCGTGGTATCAACTTGTCGCCAATGGTCCATTTCGGATCAAACTGACGCATTCTCTGGGTCCGGCAGGAAAGAAAACAATGATCCTCCATCTCTTTGTATCTTCCAGTTACCCAAAGTTCAATCGCCGGATCTTTAGCATCGCCCACAATCTTTGTAGTGACTGATCCACATAGCTTGTAAATCTCTCGAACTGAGATGATACATGAATTGACCCATTGAAGCCAATCCGACCAAATTGAACTTATCTTGGATAAATGAGGACATCGACTCAAAATGTTGCTGTCTTTGCAAATCCCAGCAAGACTTTCAAGCTCAATAATAACAGGAGAGGAAATGGTCATGCGACAGTGCATGCCCTTGGCTATACTCATCATTCCTAGTGCTAGGTTTGCCAGGGAGGATTCATCATCTTCCTTAGGGCCAGACTTCCATAGGTAGCCCTTTTGACACATGGTAGATATCAGACCTTCACACGCTTCCATGTAACTAGGGAGATGACCATGGGCAATGTTTTGGCGGTAAAGGGAATTAATGTCGAGATCAGTCTTTGTACAAGTTAAACAAGTACAAACATGATTTTCCGGAATCTTGGCATTCTCTAGACCAACCGAAATATTGGAAAAGTTGTGCCGGAGTTCATCTCTGGACATATCTATTTCCTAGATACGTAGGTCCTTCAAGATAATTGGCGTTTTGATGGGNCATGGTAGATATCAGACCTTCACACGCTTCCATGTAACTAGGGAGATGACCATGGGCAATGTTTTGGCGGTAAAGGGAATTAATGTCGAGATCAGTCTTTGTACAAGTTAAACAAGTACAAACATGAGTTTCCGGAATCTTGGCATTCTCTAGACCAACCGAAATATTGGAAAAGTTGTGCCGGAGTTCATCTCTGGACATATCTAATTCCTAGATATGTAGGTCCTTCAAGATAATTGGCGTTTTGATGGGCAAACTGGAAAGAGACTTTTCCATTAGACGTACCACAAAGGGGGGATATACAAGTATCGGCGACCTGGCACCACAAGCTTCATTGACGTGGTTTATAAGTGCTAGGGTATTGGGATCTCCGGGCAGCGTCACGTCATATGTTGCAAAGGAAAAGTCGTTTTTAGGATTGGGAAAGACATACAAAGGTTCCGGCCCCGGAGCTTGGAATGTCTTCGAAAAGATTGGGTATTGCGCACATAAATCAGCGAACACACTTCTTTCCGCCAGCATTTTCATTTGTCCAGTTCGAAACATGGCGTTCAGCAAACGAGTATCTTCTTGCCAAAAAGTTGCGAAAGCCGGAATTGTAAATAGAGGCNGTAGGTCCTTCAAGATAATTGGCGTTTTGATGGGCAAACTGGAAAGCGACTTTTCCATTAGACGTACCACAAAGGGGGGATATACAAGTATTGGCGACCTGGCACCACAAGCTTCATTGACGTGGTTTATAAGTGCTAGGGTATTGGGATCTCCGGGCAGCGTCACGTCATATCTTGCAAAGGAAAAGTCGTTTTTAGGATTGGGAAAGACATACAAAGGTTCCGGCCCCGGAGCTTGGAATGCCTTCGAAAAGATTGGGTATTGCGCACATAGATCAGCGAACACACTTCTTTCCGCCAGCATTTTCATTTGTCCAGTTCGAAACATAGCGTTCAGCAAACGAGTATCTTCTTGCCAAAAAGTTGCGAAAGCCGGAATTGTAAATAGAGGCGGCTTCACTATCTCATCAATAATTACAAACCAAAGTAACCAACTTGCTTCGCACATTCCCGTGACGCGAGCCAATAGTTTAGTCGAAGTCATGAGGAGACTTGGCTTTGAATTCTTGGAAAGAGATACAAACAGTTAGTATCGACACGTACCACACTTGTTGGCCACTTTTAACTAAAATCTTACAGTTTCCTTTGTGAGAGTGCTGGATTGGAATCTCTCGACAAACCTTTTGATCCAAAGCCTGCGTTGCAGGAGCTCGGCGGTCTGCGAACCTACGCCTGTACGGTGATTACCCATCAACGCGTCAATGTTAAGCGGCATAGCAAAAGCAACAGAATCTGGATCGACAACCAACATCCGAGAACTCCCCCCGATAAATGCCTTGCAAACAAGCAAGTCTAGTAGTGTGATCACTGTTAACGTCACTAGAATGGCGTACTGGCCAGCCGCACTTAAACGCTGCATTTCAGCAATGCAAGATGAAATATCACGGGTGTCTATATGTATGGCGTTTTTAGAAGTCGAAATAAACTGTTTGTCGAATCGATCGATAATGACCTTCAGAAACCCAAATGCAAAATTTGATACGTCGTTGGAGTCTGGCAATATCGTCGAGGGACCAAAGGGACCCAAACTTTCAAGAAGATTTATCAGCTCGTCCGAGGAAGGCTTATGATTAGGTTTGAAAGGTTTCTGGTGAGCGGGAGTGGCGGGTGATTTATCTATAGTTAAATTAAAAGTGTGTTAGATTGTACTGCAAAAGAATTCCTAACTTTGTCCGACAAGACGACTNGTCTGGCAATATCGTCGAGGGACCAAAGGGACCCAAACTTTCAAGAAGATTTATCAGCTCGTCCGAGGAAGGCTTATGATTAGGTTTGAAAGGCTTCTGGTGAGCGGGAGTGGCGGGTGATTTATCTATAGTTAGATTAAAAGTGTGTTAGATTGTACTGCAAAAGAATTCCTAACTTTGTCCGACAAGACGACTTTTGCTTACCTGAGGGGGCATACTTTTTAGATCGTTCCTGTCGTCGAGGAATGGGCGTGCTGCCGTTATCATTCACGACTGTATCGTTGCGAGGAACAAATCTTGTGTGTGTGTGAAAGTCATCTNTATAGTTAGATTAAAAGTGTGTTAGATTGTACTGCAAAAGAATTCCTAACTTTGTCCGACAAGACGACTTTTGCTTACCTGAGGGGGCATACTTTTTAGATCGTTCCTGTCGTCGAGGAATGGGCTTGCTGCTGTTATCATTCACGACTGTATCGTCGCGAGGAACAAATCTTGTGTGTGTGTGAAAGTCATCTTTCCACATGATCTTTGGTTTTTCCAAGTCCAAATCTATGACCTTTGCCACGAGAGCCTGGGTTCTTCTAGTTTCAGGGGGACTCAACAAATGACCAATGCGATACGGAGGTAAAGGAAGTGGAGTCCAATCATCATCATCAATCGGGTTCTCCGGGATAACGAATCCGCATGGAGGCTGGGAAACTCCGCGTAAAGATTGAAGATCAGGTGAAATTTTAGAGAATGGCGTTTGCTCCACTAAACGTTTGACAACATTAGGAGTCCAAGGGGTCCTTGCATTATACATATTGTGATGTTGGGTGTGGTATATAGATATACTGAGAAGCAAAAAGAATATAGTAAAGAGCGTATCGAAGGGCTTTTGATGGTGACAGCGATGAACACACAAAGAACAACTCAATGGTAGTTTGAGTACCAAATATTTTACTCAACAACCAATTAACATCAAGGTGGAGACCGACGTAACGGTGTTCCCAATTGGGAAGGTCTCCTTCTGTTTACAGAAGAACCAGGAAATAGAGTTGTTACATGTCAAATAAACCTGTCCACTTAGCACAAGGATGGACATTGCATATATTTGTGCTAGAGATCTTGCTGTTTCAATATGACGTAAAGAGTACATGGACAAAACGGTAGTATCATACGTTATCATACGTGACAACACAAGCACATTGTTCGTGTGAATTTATTGGAGTATTGAAAGTGAACCTGTGTTTATATCCACCCCAAATTTGACAAATATAACCAAGTCACAGATCCCTTTGGTTCCTCCAATATTGGCTCCGCACTTGCAATCTCATCTACTGCTGATTGCCATCTGCTCACAATCTGACCCAGATCTTGAACGCGCCTGCAAATTTCTCTGCCTTCACTTCTTAATTCTTCCGTCCCCCCACGATCAAGTAATCTGCGGGCTAGTATATCTCGTTCCGAACGTGCAATATAGACCGAAACATCTTGCCGTAGATGATAATTACTTATCAGAGTATTCTCAAGTAAAGGACTAATATGACACCAAAGGTAGGCCAATGTGTTGGCTGAAATGTTAGAAAGAGGTTCAAGATCATCAAGGGCGGATCGTATACTCTCAGCCGTAGAGGAGATTCGGTAAAACAAAGAGTCTGAATCGAGTGAATGAGCATCAGGATGTGAGTCACGCCATGAGTCTTGATCTTGATCCATGTAGCCTTCGGTGAAGGTAAGATGATCAAAGGTGACCTGTCCGTCTTGATAGTATTCCGGGCTATTCATTTCATCTTGAAGTGTGTCCTCAGAGTCAAGGGGAGCGTCGTCTTCGTGGAAGTGGCTTTCGCTGTCACTGAGATCATGTGCTGATGATTGATTTTCGTCATTGTTACTAGAGAAGTCGCTGTCGGGCGAACACGATATCTCTAAATCAGAACGGAGAGAGATTTCATCCATGTCTATATCGCCATCATTGTCTGGGTCGTCATCTACGAGTGGAGCGTCGAATTGGTCGTTGATCGCGGTACTAGACACGATTCAAGGTTAGCGAGAAGTCCAAGTAGAACCATATACTGAGTTTGCTCCACTAGTCTCCTCTGACAGCATCAATAGTTTCATCCTCCCCATATCTAATCAGCCCTAACCCGTTCGTTATGTAGTCCTATTTCCCCTTAGATTTCTCGCCAAACGGGAGTGAAAGATCAAAGGGGGGTGATGATAATGAAGGCAAAGTTACAGCATTCCTAATGTCTATACACCGAAGACAGGTAATGTTGAACTTATTTCAGAAATACACCTACAGCATTGGGCAGCTGTTTCAGCCGATTCGGGTGTCTGGTGAAGGACTTCCAATGCCTACGCCCCCACGGTCCACCACTCGGTTGCGATCTGTGCTATCCGAAGACGAACTGTGGAAGCTAACTGGTGATGAGCCCAAGTCAACTGTAACCTGCCCAGTATCAGATGGACTATCTGAGCCAACCAAGGTGGTACTATCAGAAATTGATGAACTTCCGATACCGCTACCATAATCCAACGAATCGAGCTCATCCTGTTCGCCGAATAACAGAGAGAGTAGCCCTAAACCTACCCCTATAGTTGAGTTGGAACGTCTGCGCGGATGAGTCCCCTCGCCGGGATTTCTTAGGTGGGGGCTACTGGGAAAGGAATAGGTATTTTGATAAGATAGAAGTAGATCTTCGCTTGGGGGCTGGTAATGTAAAACACTGGCTTCTCTCGGGGACCGCGGCTCGGTATGCTGACTGTCATAGGTAACGTTGATGGCAATAGAATCATCAACAGGCTCAACTCCAGGAGTAATCGGAAAAACTTCGCCGTCTATGGATTCGGTAGCTGGCGAAAGGTCGTGCATAGATAGGGGGCGATGTGGGACTGGCTGGAGTTCGGGAATAGGTATAGCAACGATAGCTAGTTCGAGAGAGCTAGCGGGGAGGGTGAAACTATTGATGTCGTTGTCTGAAGTAGCGAATTTTCCAGTAGAGGGGGGTACCGACAATCTTATTTGAACAGACTGTCCGTTCTGTGGGGCGAGGCGGGCTGATACTTGAGAAGGACTTCTTCGAGACCTATAATGTATCACGGTATGTCAATCAACTATGGCGTCGTAAGAATGAGATCGCGACGCAGCCACACCTAGTATCATAGCATGTATAACACTAGTGATATGGTGCCCGTCATCCATTCTTGTAACTAACCTTTCAGAAGAACTACCCTCGGTAGGTTCTCTGGCAATCCGGTGCTCGAAATTCTCATCCATCTCCATATCATCCATACGTTCACGACTCCGTGAGCTCTCCGCTCGTTCTTGCTTTGTATCATAAAAATTCCTATGGACTGGTCGATGTCGTGCACTGGTATCCGAAGAACCTTTCCTGGGAGGTGTCATATCATCAGAGGCATCATATCCATCATCTTCATATAAATGATAATACCTCTGTTGAAGTTGACGAGGAGGCGTTCTAGACCCAACTTGCTGGTTTGGGGTGATTGTGTCGTGAATGTGCGGTTGAGATACTGAGTCATTGTCTTGCACGCTATCAAACGCCGCCGACGGAAATTTGTCCTTTTGTGTAGGAAAGAACCGATTCACAAACGAAGGATTGACGTGTAAGTCTGATACCGGGGACACTACGATTCGATCTTGGTCGTCAACAGTCGCTTTCCTCTTTCCCTTGTCTAAACTTCCAACACAAGAGCATTCAACAGTTGAGCTCGATATACAGCGGCACTTGAGAGCCCGGGAGTCTACCGAAGGTGCCTCATCGATAACCANGCGGTTGAGATACTGAGTCATTGTCTTGCACGCTATCAAACGCCGCCGACGGAAATTTGTCCTTTTGTGTAGGAAAGAACCGATTCACAAACGAAGGATTGACGTGTAAGTCTGATACCGGGGACACCACGATTTGATCTTGGTCGTCAACAGTCGCCTTCCTCTTTCCCTTGTCTAAACTTCCAACACAAGAGCATTCAACAGTTGAGCTCGATATACAGCGGCACTTGAGAGACCGGGAGTCTACCGAAGGTGCCTCATCGATAACCATATCGTTGTTAAGCAATGGATGTTCAAGACGGAGTTCCTTGGTACGGCCGGATAATGTGGCTTCGTCGACGCTAGCAGAGCGCTTTCGCTTGGAGCTACGCAGAATGTCTCCCATGGTGGTATGTGTAGTTTTCTTTTGAGGGTGTAAATGTTGAGAATGTGGAGCAATATTTAGTAATTAAAGATAACGC